>JAESUZ010004028.1:0-21719 GCA_017311185.1 Proteles cristata cristata | reverse complement strand
TTACAAGTAGGGGCGCCTGGGTGGCTTAGTCGGTTAAGCGTCCGACTTTCGCTTAGGCCATGATCTCGCGGTTCGTGGGTTCGAGCCCCGCATCGGGCTCTGTGCTGACTGCCAGCTCAGAGCCTGGAGCCTGTTTTAATCTGTGACTCCCTCTCTCTCTGACCCTCTCCTGCTCACGCTGTCTCTCTCTCTCCTAGAAATAAATTAAAAAAAAAACATTAAAAAAAATTTAGAAAAAGAAATCTTACAAGTAATCATTGACTGTATTGGTCCAGAGAGTGACAACATAAGAAACAAAACTCATTTATCCCCCAGATTTTTCTTGTGTACCATTAAGACCCATCTCTTTCATTTACTGACAAAACATGTTTTTCTTTCTGTTAACTCTGCTGAACCAGTCTTCCTATGAGAGGGTTAGGAACTAAATTGTATTCCACCTTTAGCAGCAACAATTTTGTCAGTTAGGCTGTGACTGCTGAATCTTTATTCCTAGGATGTGGCAAGATAAGGCGACAGCTTCCAGAATGCTGACTCGCTATTTTGGGACTTGTGAATTTGTGGCACAACTGACTTATAAATCCATGCTTTTATAAATGCCTCTGATACATAAAAATCTATCATTTTACCTATTGAGTCTTGTTCACATTAAAATAATAATTTTCTCTAATTCTTCCTCATCTTCTTTCCTATTTTATGCCATTTATGATATAAGTATGTTTAACTACCAAAAAGAAAGTGAAATGTAGTTGGGAAACAAAGGACATACACAGCACTTTGTACACCTGCAGTCTCTCAACATTTTTTTTTTGGTCATCTTTATTGTCTTAGATAATTTTCTTCACCAAAATCTTTGTCTATGGTAGTTTTCTTTAGTTGTACCTTTAGAGTTTTATAACAGGGAAGGGTACGACTCAGAATATTAAGTAGCAAGCTGGGAAAATAAGTGCCATGTTTCCAATTCCTAACATCACTGTTTCAGTTATCTGCAAAATGGAACTAAGGATACACATGATATATAAATAACAATTCATGAATGTGTACAATGTGATAGATATAAATTCAAAGTGATAACAAACATGTCCTCTAAGATTCCTGACTAAGAGGAAAACTGCTTAATTCAGAAAGCCCAAGGTCTAGCTTGGGATGATTAGTAGATACCAAAGTGATATTCTTCAAAGTACACCAAAGCAATTACGATACCTTATGCTCCTTGTGTGAGAATTGGAAGATGTATTAGATTCCTACTGCTGTTATAAAATATTACCACACATAGTGGCTTAAACAATATAAATACATTATTATATGGTTGTATAGATCAGAAATCTGGCATGGGTCTCACTGGGCTAAAATCAAGGTGTTAGCAGGACTGCATTCCTTTCTGGAGATTATTTTGGATTTATCCAAGTGGGCCCAATATAATCATAAAGATCCTTATTATGGGAGCAAATATCAGAATATGGGAATGGGAGAGATGTGCTGATGAAAGCAGAGTTTGGAGTGATGCACTTTAAAGATGGAGGAAGGAGGCCATGAGCTAAGGAAAGCAGGTGACCTCTAGATGCTTGAAAAAGCAAGGGACAGGGGCGCCTGGATGGCTCAGTTGGCTAAGCGTCCAACTTTGGCTCAGGTCACGATCTCACAGTCTGTGGGTTCGAGCCCTGCATCTGGCTCTGTGCTGACAGCTGGCACAGAGCCTGGATCCTGCTTCGGATTCTGTGTCTCCCTCTCTCTCTGACCATTTACTGCTCACACCGCCTCTCTCTCTCTCTCTAAAAAATAAATAAAAAACATTAAAAAAAAAAACAAAAACAAGGGACAGATTCTTCCTTAAAGCCTCCAGAGGAATGTAGCTCTGTCAGCGTCTTGATTTTAGCCCCTAAAACTCATTTTAAACTTCTGACTTCCAGAATTACAAGATAATAAACTCATGTTGCTTTAAGCCATTAAGTGTGCACTAATTTTTTAAAGCAGAATAGGAAATGAATATAGGGTAAATCCATTTCCTTGTCTTTTCTAGTTTCTAGTTCTTTGTCTTTTCTAGTTTTCTTTTCCCTGTATTCTTTGGGTCCTAGCTCTATCTTTTATCCTCAAAGGCAGCAAACTCATATAAATCTCTCTCTGACCCTTCTTGTATTATCGCATCTTTTTCTGACCTCAACTGAGAAAGATTTTCTAATTTTAAGAACTCTTGTGATTAGACTTGGCCTAATTTAAGTAATCCAGCATAACTTCTCCACATTAAGATCTTTAATCATTTTCACCTCTGCAAAGTCTGTTTTGACATGGAAGTTAATTTATTCACATGTTTCAGAGACTAGGATGTGGACATCTTTGGAAAGCCATTATTCTGCCTACCACAGTAAGTCTTCAGTTCTATACCTAATTTATCAACTTCCTAGAGATGTTACTTTGGGAAAATGTTTTCAACTCTCCAGACCATAGATTTCTTTATCTGTGTATTCCTTGCTGGTAGCAAATGCATGTGAAAGCACTTTGTAAACAGCAAAGGTTACATAAATATAAGGGATTACTATTTTAAGAAAGGTGGAGGGGTAACAGTAATAGTAAGTTAAATAACAGATAATGAAAGAAGTACCAGTATCTTACCTGTTCTCCACATCAAGCCTTATCAAACTATTTATGGATATCCTTAGGCTCATCTGTGAACTTACAAAGTCATTGCAATTCTCTTTTCTGGACACCATCTATCTCATTAATGTGAGCTGTCATACAACTACTTGAGGGTGGCATCTTATCATGACCTACCTGCTTCTTGACATGGATATATTTCTATGTCCATGTTATGTTCTTCTGCTGCTTCTGAAAATATGCCAAAAAAAAAATGCTCCAATTCCTTGAGTCCTCCTTGAGCTGAGGCCACACTGTGTCCACACAAGATGCTCTTTTCTTCCATGTTGTGTCATGGTTGGTCACCTGACTGCAGTGGCTGGGCATTAAAGACCTGAGACAATGATGACTTAGACAGATTCAGTTTACTTTCACTCTGTGGTATTACCCAACCAGCAAACAAGATGAGAAGGGATATATATCAGACATGATTATAGATGATGCAGTTCTCAGTTGCTGACCAGGCTTCTTGTGGATATATAAGAAAATCAGTGGTAAATGTGTCCTATGCAAAAAAGAGAGATCTACAAGTTTAGAGGAGTCAAATACCTTTAACCTGTTGTGTTTTTTTAATATGATTTTAGCCTGAGAGAGTATATCCATCAACACTCAAGGGTCTACCTATTAATATTAATGAAATTCTCACCATATCACAGTCACGTATTTCTGTGTCCTATTACTTAGTGAATCATTAAGGTTACTTGAAGCCTGACCATGGATAGGCTGGTCATTCACTTCTTAAACTTCCTATCGAAGTGTAGTCTAAACTGTTTTTGCTAAGAGGCCTTTGGGTTTGTATGAGCCATTGAATCAGCTCTGGAACTAAAGGTGAGAAAATTGTTCCATTCATGCCAGGGTGTGGCAAAGAAATGCTTGCCATTGTGTTGCAGCACTCAGAAGGCAGGGGACTGCATATCTGATGTACAACAAGGAATGTGCTATGGCAAAAGCATGATGAGTGTGCAATTTTGTACATTAATGCTGAGGTCATTTCACTTGGGAAGAAGTCAAAACTCTCAAACATTTTGTTTCATGCAATTTTGTGCCCCAGAAGTGCCTGTTTTCACTGACTCCATTTAGCCACATTGAAAGTTTTTCTCACACTGCAGTGATTAATAAACATTGCGCTTTTTTTATAGCAAAACTGAAAAAAATGGGAGCAGGATATAGTGTGGTAACTCTTCCAGTGTTCAAAATAACATACCGAGCTGTTCATTCTAACCGGATAGAAGAACCAGGTGTCACTGAACTGTAGTGATGGATAACTGGTCAAATCAATCCAACAACTGGTCAGTGACGATTCAATTCCAAGTGGATAAACCCTTGGGTCTTTCTAACAAGCTGTGTTATAATAGACGTTTGAAGGACAACCTTTCTCTGAAAATACATTTCTAATTTTTACATTGTTTCTAATATACTATGTATATTCTTCATAGTTCTTTTTTTTAAGTTTATTTATTTATTTTGAGAGAGTGAAAGAAAGTGCAAGCAGGGAAGGGGCAGAGAGAGGGAGAGACAGAATCCAAATAGGCCTGATGCAGGGGTCCAACCCATAAACCCATGAGATTATGACCTGAGCTGAGACCAAGAGTCAGACATTTAACCAACTGAGCCACTCTGGCACCCCAATTCTTGATAGTTCTTGATAGTCTACACTTTATAAGCTCTTCACACACAAAATATGTTTTTCCATAGAAACCTAGATGACATAAATAAAGGGGGTTACCCATTCTTTTACCCTGCTATTTACTCCACTGTCATTTCTATTACTGCCTAGAATGTGATACAAGCTAGAAAAGGCTGGAATAACTCTGAAACACTGGTGACTCTCTAGCCCTTTCAAAACATGTTAAAGTTCTCAACAACTGAAACAAACATGTGAATCAAAATGTTAGGAATGTAACCTATAGCCATCTATTTATGTCCAAAACGTCACCATCCCCAATAGGATCAGTAGCTTACAATCTCTTAGTAACAATTGAAAAAGATATATATGACAAAATAAACCAGCATGTTCCACATTCAAAATTCTTATCTTAAAAGGTGGGGCAAGGCTGTGGCCACAGTAGTAGTGAAATATTCCTTATTAGCTGCTTTTTATTGGAAGAAAAAAATGACATCAAGGAAATTTCTAAGAAGACTGTTTAAAACAAGAAAGAAATAACTAAATGAAGACAGAACCCTTTCCCCTTGGTGATATTACTTCAGTAGCTAGTTAGAAAAATGAACTTTTTCTAGAATCTGAGTAGCATTAGTTTAGCCATATAATCTTCTAATGCCATGTAATAAAATATTCAAATATGTACTATTAGACAAGCTATAAAGGAGCAATGGAAGCTATATCAAATGTTTATTCAGGAAAAACTGGTGTAAAAAAGATAACTTAATGGGACAGCTGGGTGGCTCAGTTGGTTAAGTATCTGACTCTTGATTTCAGTTCAGGTCATGATCTCACAGTTCATGAAATCAAGTCCTGAGTCAGTCTCTGTGCTAAGAGTGCAGATTCTGTTGGGATTCTATTTCTCCCTCTCTCTCTTTCTGCCTGGTCCCTGCTCACGCCTTATCTGTCTCTCTCAAAATAAATAAAATAAACTTAAAAACAAAAAAGCAACTCAAGTTTAAGAAAGAAAATGCTTCAGGAGTAGGGACATTGCTTTGAATGTCAAAAAACCTCAAAAGTGTTATTTAAAAGTGGAATAAAAATACCATTGATAATAAAGTGTATTATTTTGACTTTTTCCAGGACTCATAAAATGAACCATTAGTATGTAAAAGCTCCAAGAAAATATGCACACATCAGACTGACTCTACCACCTCTCCTTCAATTCTGTTATTAACACTGAATGTAGATTTATGAGGACAGAGAAATTAAACTGAGCAAGGCTACAGTGAATGAATTTGCTGGGAAGCCCTGTACTAAATGATTAAGATAGAGTTGAGGGGGAATTCACTGTTTATTTCCTAAAGGAAAGTAGAAGTTGGCCATGTGAAGGTTTCCAGAAGTTGCCTTCATTTTGTTACAATAACTCTTCTCTGTTTTGAATACATTCATTTTTTGTTTTGAATACATTTAATATTTTTGAATGAATGGCAGCCTTAAAAACTGAACAGACTATTATCCAAAGGTTTTTTAAAAGACAAATACATTTTAGTCATTCAATAAAGACCGTACAGTCCTCATGAAATTGCAAGGGAAAACAATGATTCTGCCAGGAACAAACAGAAAAGGTAGAATGCCAAGCTCTCTGCAATTCTTTTTTTTTTTTTCCAAAGTGCTAGAAACATTGGCAGACATGTGTATGTATTGCCCTGATAATAAGCAAATGAACACATTTAACCTCTGGGCCAGATAAGCTGTATAGAAGTGTCATGTCTGATTGTGTAATGTTGAGAGGGGGCTACATAAGATGTCAGTACAAACTAGGCTGGTATCCATCAAATAGATTCACCAGATTCTAGGAAATGCATTACCATCTAATTAAATGACTAAAAAGAAAAAGAATAAGATAATTCTGTTTCAGTAAACTATTGTTTTTGGAAAGTGTATTTTATAGAAAGCAAAATTATCAAGTGAAGAGTTATTTATAGAGATAATTACTATGAAATTGTTCAATTTACAAATGGTTAAACTGAGATCCAATAAAGGGAAGTAATTTCCTCCAGGAAAGTGCATAGAAAAGCAAACACCTGTCTGACTAGTGCTAGATCTACATATTTTTGCAAAGAGCTGTTTGTAAAATGTTGTAACTAGCCTTCCTGAATACCATTTCAGATTTTTCTCCACTGGGGATCTCATAATTCTTACTCACCAATATAAAATATTCCCTGATATTTGCACGGAGGGTATTCCATGAAGAAAGCAAAGTAAATAGTGCAGGTAATAATAATAGATACAAAAAAAAAAAGCTACAGTCAAATCAGGAATGATTCAAATTTACTTATGACCTAAACCCAACTTAAACCCAACGTGAACCAAGGTGTGTTCTTACAATTTGAGCATAGGTCTATGATCATCCTTATTCTGTCTTGCATAAAGCACATTTTGCTCATTAACAATATTCCTATCTAATAGCTCAAGTGATGAATTAAACGAGTGCTAAATTAAAGAATTTTTATCTGTACTATTAATTATTTCTTCATTGTGAAAGAATACTCTTCTGCCTTATTTTAAGCTATGTATTCCATTTTTCTCTCGTACCTACACCCTTTCTTGCCATAGAAAGAATACCTCATTCTGCCATTGACTAGCCATACAACTTTGGGCAAGAGATTTAATTTCTCTGAATTTCAATTTCCTCATGTGTAAAGGATATTTTCCAGAAAAAGTTAAATAAAGTCAGCATGCAAAGGTACTTGATGTATAGTAACTGTTGCATAAACACAATAGTTCATAATGAATGTTTGGGAAAAGACTATTTTATAATACCAACTTGGAATTAGTTTATGTAGAATAACATAGAATAAAAACAGAAAATGCTCTTTTTCAGGCTCATAAGCAATTTTAAAACAGTGGACTAACATAGTATTAAAAACATGAATAAAATAATGTAAACTTGCCCTGTTTCATAGGCCTGAGTTTACCACTTGATAATTCCCTCCTTTTGTATAAGATTATATGTGAATCAAGTATCTTAAGCTGAGACAACCCTGGGTGTTTCATAGATAGCATAAGTGTCAATGGATATTGAAGTCATATTTTTTTTTCATCACATAAGTACACAAACACATATACACACATTCATTGGGGGTTGACATAAGAAACCCTCGCCTAATGCTATATTTTGTTGAAACTGTGAGGTTTCTCAGTTAGTGACTATTGTTTTCAAGAGTAGGAACTGATTCAAATAAGCCTATACAGAAAAAAAAAAATCAATAAAAGGCTGAAGCAAACAATTTCATGGAAATCCAAGGGCAATCGACAAAGCCCAGTCAGGACCCTAGAGACTAGAAATTTACCTGTTAAATCAAAAACCGTCTCTGGAAAAGCCTGTCTCATCTCTGCCTCTCTGCCTCCCCTCTTTCTCTCCATCTCTTTCTCTCTTTCTCTCTCTCAACTCACTTCCTCTGCTTGTAACTGGACCAATTTGGCTAAAGTCAAATTATTATTACTATTGTATTATTTTCTGATTTTATTTCTAACTAGATCTATGTATTTTATTTCAAATTCTTGAGACAGAGCAGTGGTTTAGTCTATGGATTGGTGTCTTGGGGTGTGTTTAATCAGGTGTGTCTAGGGGTAGAAGAGTGGAATGAAAAGTCACTGAAGTATTCCATCCTAGTGAATGGGACTGGCTATGTTAAAAGAAGCTGGATTTAGGCAAACAACTCAATTAACATGACATCTTTGCTGCTCTCAGACCATGACTTTTCAGATGAAACAAACATTGAAGCTATGAGTTTCTCTTTTTCCAAATGAAATAAGCTTAAAAAACATGGCATTGGACAGTTATTGATTCATGCTAACCTTGACATGTAAGTCATTCCCCACATGCCAATCACATTATATCAACATCAATATCATTTGTATGCTAAAAATTTGTAATCCAACAAGTAGGGTTTAGTAGTTCATTTGCTAATCAAAGTGATTGAAGCAATCATTAAAATATGTTACATATCTTACATATATTACAAATATTTTTTGATAACAGATTAGCGGATAGCTTTTTCCTTCTAAAGCCCAAAATATGGATTCCATGGTATTTTTTTCTACCCTTCATCTTTTTCTGTAGTTATGGGTTGACTTTTGGAGTTTTGCATTATCTTGATGACCCAAGCCACATCCAAAATAATCTCCAGTTTTGGCTTCTTTAAAGTTGAATGAAAATGTAAAAAGACTTATTAGAAGAAGTGACAAAAGTGTCTGAGATTTGTTTCAAAATAATTATGATGGGGCAGTGAGTGAGGTATAACTGAAACAAGATTGGAGATGTATTGGTAACTGTCGAAGCTTGGTGATAAGAATGTCATTTTAATTATATTATCCTCTAATTTTAGATATGTTTGAAATCTTTCATAAAAAAAAAGGTGACATGAAGCAATCTGAATGTAAAATCTTTAAATTATTATAATTTCCCCCATCTTTTACTTTTTTTACCTATATCTAATTTGACAGATTTTTTAGTACCCTGCTTTTTCTGAGTCTTACAAAGTTATTCAACATAGATTTAACTGAAGCAAAACTCACTTTGCATTCATATTTCATCAGTTTACTAATACTTAAATCACATAATCACATTATTATGTACAACTGGCAGAAATAAATTTGGAACAAACTCAACTAATTTGCAGTAAGAGTACAACACAAATGGTTGAAGTATCTGGGCAAACTAGACACTTCTAACCACACTACTAACCACAAGCAGTTAGTGTACCATGGTCATTGGTCATTGGGTCTTACTAACTGTTAATTATCTAGCAAGCTGATTAAGAGGAATTTAACTAAGAAAAAACTCCTATATTGTTACTGTTATTATTATTATTATTATTATGTGTTTTCCTACCTATTTCAAACTGAAATTCTAACATAGTTAATACTCTTCTTTCATGATCTCAAACTTGAGAGAATTGAAGACTTCATGCTTGCCTCAACTCATCTGGAGTATAATGGAGACAATGTGTCCAACTATTTCTGATAAGGAAAAATCTGTTATAAGATGGCTGACAGGACAGATAAGGAAGTACCTGTCCCTGATCAAAGGCTCCCCCTTTTGGGTTCTTCTTCCTACCCTGCTTGTTGCATGCATTAATGTGGGAGGTAGAAGCAACAGGCAATAAACTATTCCCTCTGCTGATACTCTGATCTCAGACCTCTGAAGAATGATCTCCTCTGAGCCCATCAGTGTAAAATAAACCTCCTCCTTTCCAAGATCTCTGCGTGCCACTTGGTTCTTCCACTGGGTGATCTAGACCAGATTCTGTAACATTTCAATTGCCTATATTTGACAAGCACAGGGGTTGGGAAGTATTTCAATTCCATATTCTTTTTTTTTTTTTAATGTTTACTTATTTATTTTGAGAAAGAGGAGAGAGAGAAAAAGAGAGAGAGAGCACATGAGTGGGGGAGGGTCAGAGAGAAAGAGAGAGAGATTCCCAAGCAAGCTCCACACCATCAGTGCAGAGTCCAATGTGAGGCTCAAACCCATGAACTGTGAGATCATGACCTGAGCAGAAATCAAGAGTCAGACGCGTAACCTACTGAGCCACCCAGGCGCCCCTCAATTCTATATTCTTATCATGCTTTTTTGCTTTCTTACAACTCTCTGATTTAGCTTGCTCATTAAAAAAAAAAAAAAGTTGGGTTGTTTTACAGACATTGGCTTTGGCAACAATCCTGGTTATATTTGCTAAGCCTCCTAGTAGCAATAGCAAGGAATTAATTAAAATGCTGAGACTAGAGTACCTACCCAGAGAGAAAAAGAATGAGTGTGCAGGTAGTCCCCAGGTGTAAGTTTCTGCGTTTGTTGAAATACCTTGAAGAAATAATTCAGTTATTTCACTCTGCAGGATGACAGAAGGTGATATGACACACCAATTTTTTTCTTAATGATAAAACTAAGAACCAAAATTTCCTCTTTCTCCTCCTCCCTCCATGACACCTCATAAAGCTGCTACCAGAATGAACTAGTAACATTTTTGAGTTTCTTTTTTCAAACTCATAGCTGCAGATGTTGGAAATGATTGCTTTCCTTTTGTTTAACCACTTTAGTATGACTAACTCATGAACACACAGGATCAAGGCAACTTACTCCTCAATTTTCCATCTTGGATATGCAGCAGCAGCATGCATTCTGAATCATGTAGAGTCCACTCTTCAGAATGCATGCTATAAAGCTCAGAGGGGCTAATAATCAAATTAGGCTGCTAACAAATGGCAATTTATAATGCTAAAACTAATGAGAGGTCAAGGAACTAAACTCCATGAGGAGTTTTAATTATCCTTTCTTTTGTGACTCTACAAGAACATTTTTAAAGGAACACTGTCACAGTGTTCAACTGGTACTTTTAGTTTCATTAAGAAGATTTACATAGCCTATTACATAAATGGGAAATATGCACTTTCTTTCCAAGTAGAGCAGAGATCTAAAACCTTCTCTTCAGGGTTAGAAAGCAAGCACTATCTTGGTTTGATGTTCATTTAGAATACTATTCATGGAATCTTCTGCTTCCCATAGCACTGATGAATGGGGAAACACAATGCCTCCTCTACAAGGAGATCTCTAGATTGGACAGAACGTGGATGGAGAAGAACTGTAACAAAAAAAATAACAACAATAAACTTTTATGTCCTTGTTTCCTATGCCATTTCACTTATTATTTACTTCTTTTTTTCCCCCAGTTTGTTTGTGTCTATTGATGCCATGATGCTCAGGCCTTGACCACAAACTTCTGCAGTGGGTACAACTGTTCCTTCTGCTGCTGATTCTTGGTTTTCAGTTTCTCTTCATGCTTGCTAAAATAGTGATGCATGGCATGCATTTTCTTGGTCTGAAGACCCAGAATCTTTTACTTCTTGCCTTTGTAGAACTTTCCGAGGTTCTCTTTCTGTGTCTGGTTAATAATGGTGCAAATGCAGGCAATGAATTTACAAACAATTTGGATCTTGGAGAGCTTGGATGCCATACTGTCTGTCATTTTCGTGACAGAGAGCTGATTCAGGTTTAACTTTAGGTCTTCCAGCTGTTTCAGCAGCTCCTCTTTCTTGCCAGAAAGATTTCAAATACTAACCTTGGCAATGGCTGCACAAGCCACCACCACCACCTACTCTGAGAAAAAGTGTTTTACTTCTTATTTGTACTTCCCACTGTCACATGTACATTCATACACACCACCACAGTCGCCACACCCACCATTTCTGCAGCTCAAATTGCTCTTTATCTTTAATGGCCTAACTTTTTTTAAAAAAAATTTAAATTTATTTTTTAGAGACAGAGAAAGAGAGCAAGCTGGGGAGAGGGGCAAAGGGAGAGAGAGAATCCCAAGCAGGTTCCATGCTCAATGAGGAGCCTGACACAGGGCTCAATCCCCGACACTGGGATCATGACCTGAGCTGAAATCAAGAATCAGATGCTCAACTGCCTGAGCCACCCAAGTGCCTTCATGGCCTAACTTCTTTTTTGGCTGTGTTTAAGGTGGGTTTGTTTATTTACATTTTTGTTTGGAGGACAGTGACAAAATTGATTAACCAAAGAAAGCTACAATATCAACTGAATGTGGAATCCCTTACACAAAGTTAAAAACAAAAAGCTATCCTTAAAAGCTAAAGAAAAGCTTAATCCGGAGGCATTGGAGATGTTAGCATCAATAGACTGAGCACTGCTGGTCTGGAAAGGCTTTTGCTACCAAGGTGGTTAATTGTTCAAAGGTAATGTTCACCCATGAAGCCAATTTAAGGCCAAAGAATGCATCTTTGCAAGGAGTTTTCTTTTTTCAATAACTGTCAATAAAACAACAAGTGGAACACTAGAAAATTGAGCATGTCCATATTATCAGGGCAGCAAGACAACTAGCTCAGAACATTGAAGGGTCTGAGACTTGAACTAGTTGCCCTTATTGTTGAAAAAAACTGTTAAAGTATAAAAGCAAATCCAACAAGAAAAATATGAAAGATGCAAATAACAAAAGCTTTCTTCTTCAAAAAGAAGACAAAAGCTGCAAATTCTTCTGATAAACTTGTCATCATCACACCCTGCCATGTGACATTGCTTAATGGTTTAAATTGTTAGCTTATTGCTTTATGAGGCAGTGTAACTTAAATGCTAAGAGTATGAGCCATAGAGTCAAACAAAACCCCAGTTCTTACTTACTAGCCACATAGTCTTGGGTAGGTCACTTTTTTCTTTCTAAGCCTCAGTATCCTCATTTGTAAAACTGTGATAATAGTAAGGCAGCAAGAGTCCAGGTTTTGGAGCCAAAATGCTTGGGTTTAAATCCTCTGCTTCGATACTTACTGGCAGTGTGAACTTGAGCAAATTATCTAACTTCTCCATGGCTCAGTTCCCCTCCTTCTTGATAAAGTAGGGCCAGTTGATTATTAGGACCTCACTGGATCATTGTGAAAATTATAAAATATGTGTAAAACACTTGATAAGACCTCAATAAATGTAAGTCATTAGTGATGTGGTTTGAAGTGTTAGGGTTTGGAGTTGACAGCAAAGAAAGAATCCTTGAAACATTGTTGGTGCACAAAGGTGGTTTTATTAAAGCCACAGGGACAGGACCCGTGGGCAGTAAAAGCTGCCCTGGAGTTATGAAAAGTGACGGATTATATACCTTCAAGTTAGGAGGAGATTAGGGATACTGTAAACTTCCAAGGTATTTTGGAAAGAAGTTTTCCAGGATCCTGAGGCGGCTAGCTATTGTTAGAACAAAATCATTTATTACTGTTTAGCAAAAACTCAGCGATGAGACCCTTCAGATGTATATAAGTGGGCCATATTCTTGCCAGATGATTGCTAACATATATCTTAGTGGGTAGAGATAAAGGAAGTTTCTGAAGGATTTTTTATATGTTAAAGAAGACTTACAGGATCCTGGAGATCAGGATAATGTTAGGCTAAGATTGCCTTTTGTCTTTAGCAAAGAGTCATCATTGAGGCAACTGAGTGCCTAGAGGACTGTCACTTTGCCTGTTTCAAGGACTTGTCAATGAGCTGTATGCAGTAAGGAAATTAAATTTTTCATTTTCCTTTGTTTCCCACATGAATTAGTACCTACCTCAGAAGCTTGTTAGGATAAAAAAAGATAATAAATAAAAGATTTTAATTTCAGTATAGTAAGCGCACAATAAATGTTAGCTTTTGTTATGTGTTTTCCTTTTGACTCTCCAACTGGCTTTTAAGTTTCTAGAAGAAAGGTCTTCTATTTTTTTCCTTGATACTCTAATGTGTTCTATGCAAATAAGAGTGACTCAATTATAGCCAAAGTAAAGAGTTAAAAAAACAAATCCTCATGCAAAAGTAGAAACTCAAATATCAGGACTTTAGACTCACAAGCCATGAAAGATTGGGTTTGTTAAAATTGATGTCATAAGTAAAATAACATCTAATTTTTGGCAATTTATAAATATCATCAATAGATAATTTGACGTTCAGTTTCTTAGTTGTAGAAGGGAAGAAAAATCATTTACTCTTGGCTACACAATAACATTTGATGACCAGGGCTATATTATAGCAGTTATTGAAGAGGGTGAAACCCACCTCTATGACAACTATGTAGATCTAGAAAGTCAGAAAGAAAAAGTGAAAGAAGAATTTAGCTGAAGGAGGTAATCTGCCCCAGACCCAACGAGTGAGGCTGGAAGGTAAGCACTTCATTTAATTGCAGCATTTCAATAAGAAAGAAAGAAGGAAAGAAAGAAGAAAAGAAGGAAGGAAGGAAGAAAGGAAGGAAGGAAGGAAGGAAGGAAGGAAGGAAGGAAGGAAGGAAGGAAGAAAGGAAGGAAGGAAGGAAGGAAGGAAGGAAGGAAGGAAGGAAGGAAGGAAGGAAGGAAGAGAAATCCAGCAAGAAAGAACAATAAAATTCAAGGAAGAAAGGGACTGATTTACAAGAAAAAGTGAAAGGAATATAAAACGTGGCTTTACTAAGTGATCAATAAGCAGGGGTGTGATAGCAGTTTATAAATGTTTGAATCTTATCCTAAAAAGAGGAGGAATTTGTTAAGAACAAGGAGGGATAATTAGACATTTAGAGAATGTAATTGGCCAAATTCTCATTCCATGTAATTCAACCTAAGCATTTCTGCTGTGTACTGTGTGTACCTTTTGTATGTATGTGTGTATCCTAAGGGATATGCTCTGATCTTCCCCTCCCCAAAAGAGGCCTGATCATCACACTGTCTTTCTTCATGCACAGTCTTCTGAGAGGGAACAGAATATGCTACCTGAAAATGTGCTTCTTTAACATAAGGATTATTTTGAGCTGATTATTTTTGAGGCTGCAGACACAAAAGAATCTCTGAAAACAGAGTAGAAGTTGCCCTTTTGTTAGGGAAATTTACATTTATAAGGGAAATCTCCATTTGTAAGGGTATCCTCCTCTCTCTAGTAGGAAGAGAAGGATGACTATAAATCACAAGAGAATTTATCAAGAGAGAAGGCACAATTTAAATCTACACAACAAACCTTATGCTTGTTTACTGCACTTATCCTGAAACTTCCCATAACTGCCTTCCCACCCCCCCTGACATTTCTTCTTGTCTTTAGATAAAGATAATATTAAAGGGGTAGCTTGGGCCATTTTGGGAGGTTTTACTTACTGTTCCTGAGTCTTGCTTCATGTATATACAGGAAGTATACATGTTATCAAACTTTTGTTGTTGTTTTGCTTAATTTTTAAATGTTTTTTTATCTTGAAAGAGAGAGAGTACAAGCAAGTGAGGGTCAGAGAGAGAGGGAAAGAATCCCAAACAGACTCCTTGCCATCAGCACTGAGCCCAATATGAGGCTTCATCTCAGGAACCCTGAGATCATGACCTTAGCCAAAATCAAGAGTTGGACACTTAAGTGATTGGGCCACCCAGGAACCCTTGGTTTTTCTCTTATTAATCTATCTTTTATTACAGAGGGATCTCAGCCAAAACCATAGGAGGGTAGAAGAAAAATTATTTTTCCTCCCCTCTGACGAGTCTGATGGGTCTGGAAAAAGACACCAAGATGGCAGATCGGACTCCATCTTATGACCACCTCAGGACTTTCTCTCCACCAGCAACCCGCTCCCAGTTTCCTGCCACTGGTTTCTCAGAAGACACATCACCTCAGCAGAAACGAAACCCAACCCAGGAAAAGTGAGACCAAATAAGGAAACCTGCCCTCGCGGGTCTTGACCCAGAACTAAAAGTCCTATATATACCCCTCTCCCCAGTCTCGGGGTGAGACTTTACTGGCTTGCTTCTGAGAGGCCTAACTAAACTTAACCAGCTTTTCCGCTTCTGGGCAAATGCCTGCGCTGCGGGAAGCTAATACCTAACCAGCTCTTTCTGCTTCTGTAACAATGCTTAAAGCTTGCTTTCCCGCCGCCGGATTGCCCAAGGGACTAGCCTCAGGGCGGCAGCCACTCCCAAAAGGCCAGCGGCTACCCCCCACCTTGCTGAGGGAAGGGCCTGGAGAGAGAGATGTTAACCTGTTAGTCGCCAAACAAGACTTAAAACTCGCTCTATGATAGACTGAATTCAAAGGTATCCCAAATGTTATAATTGGATCCCGCAAAAAACCTGATGGCGGGAACCAATCAAATACGGTAAATGTTCATATTTGAATGTTAACCAATGGCAAACTTGTAACCATGGAAATCTCCTGTCCCTCCCCATGACTTGTTTACTTTTGTCTATAAAAAGGCTGCAGAGGCTTTGTTCAGGGCCTCTTAGCGTCACCGGCAACGAGTGCGCGGAGGCCCAGGTTCGAACCTGCAAATAAACAACCCTTGCCGCTTGGCTTTGACTCTGGTCTCTGGTGGTCTGATTTTGGGGTTCTCTCGAATTCTGGGCGTTTCACTTCTACCCCCAAGTTGCAGAACATCGCCGGAGAGCCTTTTTCAGTAAAGGTGTGCTCAGCCCTTTCCCCTTGGCTCCTTTGTCTCGTTCTCGAGCGTCTTCGGTTCACCACCCTCTGTTATCTCAGCCTTACACCCTCCACCTCCTGGGAGTTACCCATGCCAGTGTGCCTGTCATGACTTCTAAGCCTTTCCAAAATTACAGTCCAGACTCATACTCCCCTAAGGCAAAGACTGTAGGTCTAATGACCTTAATACCTTAAGAACATTATAGAAAAATCTGCACTGGAGCTGAGAGACATCTATTTTGAGGAGATTAGAAATTGATTGGCAGCAGGGTCATGCTCTGGCAAAAGTGACAGTTGTAAAACTTTTCTTCAGCAACCATTCTGTTCCACCCTCAGGTCTAGAATTTCAGACATCTCAGAATATATAAGTCCTTCCTGTAAGAGGAAAAAGTAATCAAATAAACAGCATCATATATGTAATGTGTTAATATGCTAGATTTAAGAGCAAGGATGGTGATCATTTTAAAAGAGCAATGTGGAGAAAGAAAAAATGCTTAAGTCAAATAAAAGAATTATGCCCTTAGAATTTTAGTCATGGGGCATCTGAGTGCTGAGCTCTTTTAGGGAAAAGAAACACCATCAGTGAACTTCAGTTTACTGCATTAGTCACTCCGCAGAGTTGAGAAAAATAATTTTCCCTCTCCACTTTTAGGTTCTTGGCTGAGACCCACCCCCCCATTATAAAAGACAAATTAACAAAAGAAAAACAAACAAATCTAATAACATGTATACCTCCTGTAAAAATGGGAGCCATGAATACAGTAACTGCCCCCAAATGGCCCAAGCCACCATCTTAAATACGATTTCCAGCTAAAGAAAAAAAAAATGTTGGGATAGAGGACGGCCAGTTTGAGAGGTTACTAGGCTAAGCACAGTAGACAAGGTAAGATTGTTAGGCAGACTTAAGTTCGTGCCTTTTCCACTCATAAAATTCTTTTGTGATTTATATTCATCATTCCCTCCCTAGTAGCAAGAGGGAGACACTCTTACAAATGGAGATTTCCCTTATAAATGTTAATTTCCCTAACAAAAGGGCAACTTCTCTATTTTCAGAGATTCTCCTGTGTCTTCAGCTTCTCAAAAATAATCAGCTCAAAATAATGCTCATGCCAAAAAGGTCTATTTTGAAGTGGCATGTTCTGCTTTCCTTCACCACATTAGTGCCTCTATTTGCTGCTTCCAAATCCCACACTGATCAATGACACCTGAGAATACCAGGATATTGGATCAATACCATCCTCTTCTTTCTGATAATTCGGAAACATTAACCTATAAGTGATTTACTGACAGAGCCCACTTAGTAAAGGTCTGTCATTGAAGGACAACAGTTTGTAATTTTAGATGCTCAAACTTTTATTCAGATTTAAATAATGACCCATATATACTGCGGTTGTTATGGAAACTGATCTGGATCACCCAGTGGAAGAAGCAAGGAGATCTTACAAGGGAGGAGGTTTATTTTACACCGGTGGACTCAGAGATTGCTCTCCAGAGGTCTGAGCCCCGAGTTTAAACAGGGGGAACAATTTATAGTCCGTTACTTCCCCACTCTGCATTAGTAGTAAGATGGCATGCACAGCAAACAGGGTGGGAAGAACCCGGAAGGGGAGTCTTTGGTCAGGGACAGGAATTTCCCTATCAGTTCTGTTAACCATCTTATAACAGATTTTTTCCTATCAAGATTTTTTTGAGTGATAGTGGGATTCACGGGGTCTGGAGGGGACAGCCAAGAAAGAATTCTTGAAACGTTTTAAGTGCAGGAAGGTGATTTTATTACTGCACAGGACCAGGACCACAATGGGGTAGGCACAAAGAGCTACCCCCAACCATGAAGAGAGACTGGTTATATACTATGGAGTTTGGGGAGGTAAAGTCCAGGGGAAGTTTCTTTTTTTTTTAATTATTTTTTTACAAATAGTTTATTGTCAAATTAGTTTCCACATAATAGTGCTCATCCCCACAAGTGTCCTCCTCCATGCCCATCCCCCCTCCCCCCCACATCCATCAGTCCTCAGTTTTTGTCAGCATTCAAGAGTCTCTCATGGTTGGCCTCTCTCCCTTTCCCCCACCATTTCCCGCTTCTTCTCCCCTATGGTCCTCCGTTAAGTTCCTCCCAATCCTCCTAAATGTGCAAGCATATGGTATTTGTCTTTCTCTGCCTGACTTATTTCGCTCATCATAACACCCTCAAGGTCCATCCATGTTGCTACACATGGCCAGATTTCATTCTTTCTCATTGCCATGTAGTATTCCATGGTATAGATAAACCACATCTTCTTGATCCATACATCTGTTGATGGACACTTAGGCTCTTTCCATGTTTTAGCTATTGTGGAGAGTGCTGCTATGAACATTGGGGTACATGTGCTCCTATGCATCAGCATTTCTGTATCCCTTGGTAAATTCCTAGCAGTGCTATTGCTGGGTCATAGGGGAGTTCTATTGTTAATTTCCTGAGGAACCTCCACAGTTTTCCAGAGGGGTGAAACGCCCAGAATTCGAAAGAACCCCAAAATCAGACCACCAGAGACCAGAGTCAAAGCCAAGCGGCAAGGGTTGTTTATTTGCAGGTTCGAACCCGGGTCCTCCGCGCACTGTTGCCGGTGACGCTGAGAGGCCCTGAACAAAGCCTCTGCAGCCTTTTTATAGACAGAAGTAAACAAGTCATGGGGAGGGACAGATTTCCATGGTTACAAATTTGCCATTTGTTAACATTCAAATGTGAACATATACCGTATCTGATTGGTTCCCGCCATCAGGTTTGGCTGGATCTAATTACAACATTTGGGATACCTTTGAATTCAGTCTATCATAGAGTGAGTTTTAAGTCTTGTTTGGCAACTAACAGGTTAACATCTCTCTCTCCAGGCCCTTCCCTCAGCAAGGTGGGGGGTGGCTGCTGGCCTTTTGGGAGTGGCTGCCGCCCTGAGGCTAGTCCCTTGGGCAATCCGGCAGCGGGGAAGCGAGCCTTAAGCATTGTTACAGAAGCAGAGAGAGCTGGTTAGGTATTAGCTTCCCGCAGCTCAGGCATTTGCCCAGAAGCGGAAAAGCTGGTTAAGTTTATTTAGCCTCTCAGGGGCTGCACCAGTTGACATTCCCACCAACAGTGTAGGAGGGTGCCCGTTTCTCCACATCCTCACCAGCATCTAGAGTTCTCTGTTTTGCTCATTTTAGCCACTCTGACTGGCGTGAGGTGGTCTCTCAGTGTGGTTTTGATTTGTATTTCCCTGATGAGGAGCGATGCTGAGCATCGTTTCATGTGTCTGTTGGCCATCTGGATGTCCTCTTTGGAGAAGTGTCTGTTCATATCTTCTGCCCATTTCTTCACTGGGTTGTTTGTTTTTCGGGCGGGTAGTTTGGTGAGTTCCTTATAGATTCTCGATATTAACCCTTTATCTGATATGTCATTTCCAACTATCTTTTCCCATTCCGTTGGTTGCCTATTAATTTTCTGGATTGTTTCCTTGGCTGTGCAGAAGCTTTTAATCTTGATGAGGTCCCAACAGTTTATTTTTGCTCTTGATTGCCTTGCTTTTGGGGATGTGTCAAGTAAGAAGTTGCTGCGGTGGAGGTCAAGGAGGTTGTTTCCTGCTTTCTCCTCTAGGGTGTTGATAGTTTCCTATCTCACGTTTAGGTCCTTTAACCATTTTGAGTTTATTTTTGTGCATGGTGTGAGAAAATGATCTAGTTTCATTCTTCTGCATGTTGCTGTCCAAATTCTCCCAACACCATCTGTTAAAAAAGGCTGTCTTTTTTCCATTGGATATTCTTTCCTGCTTTGTCAAAGATGAGTTGGCTGTATACTTTTGGGTCCACTTCTGAGTTCTCAATTCCGTTCCATTGGTCTATGTGTCTGTTTTTGTGCCAATACCATACTGTCTTGATGATGACAGCTTTGTAGTAGAGGCTAAAGTCTGGGATGGTGATCCCTCCCGTTTTGGTTTTATTTTTCAGGATTACTTTGGCTATTCGGGGTCTTTTGTGGTTCCATACAAATTTTTGGATAGTTTGTTCTAGTTTTGAGAAGTATGCTGGTGCAATTTTGATTGGAATTGCATTGAATGTGTAGAGTGCCTTAGGTAGTAATGACATCTTAACTATATGTATTCTTCCTATCCATGAGCATGGAATGTTTTTCCATTTCTTTGTGTCTTCTTCAATTTCCTTCATAAGTTTTCCATAGTTTTCCTCATACAGATGCCTTGTATCCTTGGTTAGGTTTATTCTGAGGTATTTTATGGTTTTTTGTGCAATTGTGAATGGGATCAGTTTCTTGATTTCTCTTTATGTTGCTTCATTGTTGGTGTATAAAAATGCAACCGATTTCTGTACATTGATTTTGTACCCTGCAACTTGGCTGAATTCTTGGATCAGTTCTAGTAGGCTTCTGGTGGAGTCTGTCGGTTTTCTATGTAGAGTATCATGTCATCTGCGAAGAGGGAAAGTTTGACTTCCTCTTTGCCAATTCTGATGCCTTTGATTTCCTTTTGGTGTCTGATGGCTGATGCTAGGACTTCCAGCACCATGTTAAACAGCAGTGGTGAGAGTGGGCATCCCTGTCGTGTTCCTGATCTCAGGGGGAAAGCTCTGAGTTTTTCCCCGTTGAGGATGATGTTCGCTGAAGGCTTCTCATAGATGGCTTTGATGATGTTTAAGTACGTTCCTTCTATCCCAACTTTCTCGAGAGTCTTTATTAAGAAGGGATGCTGTAGTTTGTCAAATGCTTTTTCTGCATCTATTGACAGCATCATATGGTTTCTATCGTTTCTTTTATTGATATGATGGATCACATTGATTGATTTGCGAATGTAGAACCAGCCCTGTAATCCAGGAATGAATCCCACTTGATCTTGGTGGATGATTTTTTTTATATGCTGCTGGATTCGATTTGCAAGTATCTTGTTGAGAATTTTTGTATCTGTATTCATCAAGGATATTGGCCTATAGTTCTCTTTTTTTGCTGGATCTCTGTCTGCCTTGGGAATCAGAGTGATGCTGGCTTCATAAAATGAGTCTGGGAGTTTACGTTCGATTTCTATTTTTTTGGAATAGCTTGAGAAGAATTGGGATTAAATCTGTTTTAAATGTCTGGTAGAATTCCCCAGGGAAGCCATCACGTCCAGGGCTCTTATTTATTGGGAGATTTTTGATCACTGATTCAATTTCTTCACTCATTATGGGTCTGTTCAGGTTTTTTATTTCTTCCCGTGTGAATGTTGGTAGTGAGTGTGTGTTTAGGAATCTGTCCATTTCTTCTAAGTTGTCCAATTTGTTGGCATATAATTTTTCATAGTATTCCCTCATAATTGCTTTTATTTCTGAGGGGTTGGTTGTAATAAGTCCATTTTCATTCATAATGTTGTCCGTTTGGGTGCTCTCTCTTTTCTTTTGGATAAGTCTGGCTAGAGGTTTGTCAATTTTGATTACTTTTTCAAAAAAACAACTCTTGGTTTCATTGATCTGTTCAATTGTTTCTTTGGTCTCTATGTTGTTTATTTCTGCTCTAATTTGTACTATTTCTCTTCTTCTACTGGGTTT
>JAESUZ010004027.1:0-202575 GCA_017311185.1 Proteles cristata cristata | reverse complement strand
GAGAGAGAGACAGCGTGAGCAGGGGAGGGTCAGAGGGAGAGGGAGTCACAGACTGAAACAGGCTCCAGGCTCTGAGCTGGCAGTCAGCACAGAGCCCGACGCAGGGCTCGAACCCACGAATAGCGAGATCATGACCTAAGCGAAAGTCGGTCGCTTAACCAACTAAGCCACCCAGGCGCCCCTCTGAGGTATTGGTTTTAATAGATCCATTTTTATTTGTTATTTTGCCTATTTAGGTGCTCTCTCTTTTCTTTTTGAGAAGCCTGGCTAGAGGTTTATCAATTTTGTTTATTTCTTCAGAAAAACATTCTTGGTTTCATTGATCTGTTCAACTGTTTTTTTGGATTCTATATTGTTTATTTCTAGCATGATCTTTATTATTTCTCTTCTTGTAATGGGCTTAGGGAGCTCTTGCTGCTCTCCTTCTGTTTCCTTTATGTGTGCTGTTAGATTTTGTATTTGCACTTTTTCTAGTTTCTTGAAGTAGGCCTGAAGTGTAAAGTACTTTCCTCTTAGGACTGCCTTTGCCTCATCCCAAAGAGTTTGGATAGTTGTATTTTCATTTTCATTTGTTTCCATATATATTTTTTAATTTCTTCTCTAATTGCCTGATTGGCCCATTCATTCTTTAGTAGGGTGTTCTTTAACCTCCATGTTTTTGAAGGGTTTCCAGACTTTTTCCTATGATTGATTTCAAGTTTCATAGGATTGTGATCTGAAAGTGTGTATGCTATGATCTTGATTCTTTTATATTTATTGAGGGCGACCCTGTATGTGTTCTATCTTGGAGAATGTAGCATGCACACTTGAGAAGAAAGTGAATTCCATATCCTCAGGATGTAGAGTTCTAAATATACCTGTCAAATCCATCTGGTCCAATGTTTCATTCAGGTCCATTGTTTCTGTAGTGATTTTCTGTCTAGGTGATCTTTTCATTGCTGTAAGTGGAATATTAAAGTCCTCTGCTTATCCAGAAGATTTTTTTCTGTTTGTGATTAATTGTTTTATGTATCTGGGTGCCTCTGAATTCAGTGCATAGACATTTATAATTGTTAGCTCTTCCTGAAGGATAGACCCTATAATTATTATATAATGCCTCTTCATCTCTGGTGACTGCCTTTACTTTGAAGTCCAATTTGTCTGATAGAAGTATGGCTATTCCAGCTTTCTTTTGAATTCCAGTAGCATGACAGATAGTTCTCCTTCCCCTCACTTTCAATCTGAAGGTGTCCTCATGTCTAAAATGAGTCCCATGTAGACAGCTAATAGTTGGGTCTTCTTTTTTATCCATTCTGCTACCCTATGCCTTTTGATTGGAGCATTTAGTCCATTTACATTCAGTGTTATTATTGAAATGTATTGGCTTAGTGTCATTCTGTTCTCTGTAGGATACATACCTGTAGTGGTGTCTCTGGTACTTTGTGTTCCTTGCAACATTTCCCTCATAGAGTCCCCCATAAGATTTCTTGTAGGGCTGGTTTAGTGGTGATTAAGTCCTTCAATTTTTGTTTGTTGGGAAAACCTTGATCTCTCCTTGTATTCTGAATGACAGGCTTCTTGGATAGAGAGTTCTTGGCTGCATATTTTTTCTGTTCATCACATTGAAGACTATCTGCCATTCCTTTCTGCCTTGCCAAGTTTCAGTCGATAGGTTTGCAACCACCCTGATATATCTCTCTTTGTATGTTAGGGCCTTTATCCCAAGCTGCTTTCAGAATTCCCTCTTTGTCCTTATATTTTGCCAGTTTCACTATAACATGTCGTGCAGAAGATCGATTCAAGTTACCTGTGAGTGGTGTTCTCTGGCCTCTTCGATTTCAATGTCTGTTTCCTTTTCCAGGTTGGGGAAGTTCTCAGCTATAATTTGTTCAAGTACCCTTTCAGCCCCTTTCTCTCTTTCTTCTTCTTATGGAATTCCTATGATATGGATAGTGTTCTATTTGATGGCATCACTCAGTTCTCGAATTCTCCTTTCGCACACCTGGATCAATTTATCTCCCTTTATCCCAGCTTCCTCTTTTTCTATAATTGTGTGTTCTAATTCACCTATTTCCTCTCTGCCTCTTCAATCCATGCAGTGGCCACTTCCTTTTTATTATGCACCTCATTTGTAAAATTTTTAAATTCATCACAACTATTTTTAAGCTCCATAGTCTTTGTAGCAATAGCTTCTGTGATGTCTTTCATGTCTTTTTCAAGCCCAGTGATTAACTTTATGACTATTGTTCTAAATTCTTATTCAGTTATGTCGCTTATATCTGGTTTGACCAATTCTTTAGCTGTCATTTATTCCTGGTATTTCTTTAGAGGAGAATTCTTCTGTTTCATCATTTCGGCTAGCTTTCTGTCCCCTGTCAGTTTTAAAAGCTTGTTATGTGCTCTGCACCTGCGAGTACTGCTATATTAAAGGAGGCTCATTGACTATCCAGGAAGCATTTTTTCACGGTGTCTGTTGGTCTCTCTTGTTGTGCTTTTGTTTATTTTATTTCCCTACTTGTAGTGATATTTGTGACTCTCCACCATGTGTACTTTTGCTTGTTTCCTGAGGTAGTCCTATGAGGCTGTCTTCCTAGTGGACTCTGTTTCTTTGCTTCCCAGACTCTTGTGGTTCAGCGCTACTTAGCTTCAACCCTTCTTTGTTTGAGAGATGCAGACAGGAAGTACAGAACTCCCTACTTTTCCACCATCTTGCCTCCCTCTCTCAGAAATTGAAAATTTGAACAGACCCATAACTAGTAAAGAAACTGAATCAGTTATCAATAATCTCCCAACAAATAAGAGGCCTGGACCAGATGGCATCTCTGGCGCCCCAAGTTATTCCAAAACATAGAAATGAATGGACAACTTTTGGACTCATTCTATGAAGCCTGCTTTACTTTGATTCCCAAAACAGACAGAGACTTAGCAAAAAAAGAGAACTGCAGTCCAATATCCCTGAAGAAATCGATGCAAAAATTCTCAACAAGATTCTAGCAAATTGAATTCAACAGCATATAAAAAGAATTATTCACCATGATCAAGTGCGATTCATTCCTGTGTTGCAGAACTGGTTCAATATTCACAAATCAATTTTGTGATAGATCACATTAATAAGAGAAAGCGTAAGAACCATAGGATCCTGCCAATAGATTTGGAAGAAGCATTTGGCAAAATACAGCATATTTTTTTATAAAAACCCTCACGATAGTCAGGATAGAAGGAACATACTTAAACATCATAAAATCCATTTATAAAAAGCCCACAGCTAATATCATCCTCAATGGGGAAATACTGAGAGCATTTCCCCTGAGATCAGGAACACAACAGGTATGTCCACTCTCACCACTGTTTTTTAATATAGTGTTGGATGTCCTAGCATCAGCAATCAAACAACAAAATGAAGTAAAATGCATCAAAATTGGCAAAGAAGTCAAACTTTCACTTTTTGCAGATGACATGATACTCTACATGGAAAACCTGACAGACTCCACCAAAAGTCTGCTAGAACTAATCCATGAATTCAGCAAAGTCGCAGTATAAAAAAGTCAATGTACAGAAACTGGTTGCTGGGGCACCTGGGTGGCTCAGTCAGTTAAGCGGCGACTTTGGCTCAGGTCATGATCTTGTGGCCCATGGGTTCGAGCCCCGCGTCGGTCAGCTCAGAGCCTGGAGCCTGTTTCAGATTCTGTGTCTCCCTCTCTCTTTGCCTCTCCCCAGCTCATACTCTGTCTCTCTCTGTCTCAAAAATAAATAAACGTTAAAAAATTAAAAAAAGAAATTGGTTGCATTTTATACAACAATAATGAATCAACAGAAAGAGAAATTAAGAACCTGATCTCATTCATAACTGCAGCAAAAACCATAAAGTACCTAGGAATAAGCCTAACCAAAGATGTAAAAGATCTTTATGCTGAAAACCATAGAAAGCTTATGAAGGAAATTAGGGAAGATACAAAGAAACGGAAACACATTTATGCTCATGGTTTGGAAGAATAAATATTGTTAAAATGTGAAAACGACCCAAAGTAATCTACATATTCAATGCAATCCCAATCAAAATTGCACCAGCATTCTTCCCAAAGCTTGAACAAATAATCCTAAAATTTGAATGGAACCACAAAAGACCTTGAATAGCCAAAGTAATATTGAAGAAGAAAAACAATGTGGGAGGCATCACAATCCCAGACTTTAGCCTCTACTACAAAGTTGTAATCATCAAGACAGTATGGTATTGGCACAAAAACAGACATAGACCAGAGGAAGAGGATAGATAACGCATAATTAGACCAACAAATGTATGGCCAACTCATCTTTGAGAAAGAAGTAAAGAGTATCCAATGGAAAAAGAGTCTCTTTAACAAATAGGGCTGGGAGAACTGGACAGTAACATGGAGAAGAATGAAACCAGACCACTTTCTTATACCATATACAAAAATAAACTCAAAATGGATGAAAGACCTGAATGTGAAACAGGAAACCATCAAAACCCTTGAGGAAACTACCTCTTTGACCTCAGCCACAGCAATTTCTTACTTGACACATCACCATAGATAAGGGAATTAAAAGCAAACAGGAACTATTGGGACCTCATCAAGATAAAAAGCTTCTGCAATGCAAAGGAAACAATCAACAAAACTAAAAGGTAAAGGATAGAACGGGAAAACATATTTGCAAATGACATATCATTTAAAGTGCTAGTATCCAAAATCTATAAGGACCTCACCAAACTCCACACCCGAAAAACATATAATCCAGTGAAGAAATGGGCAGAAGACACAAATACACAGTTTTCCAAAGAAGAAATCCAGATGGCCAACAGACACATGAAACGATGCTCAGCGTCCCTCATCATCAGGGAAATACAAATCGAAGCCACACTGAGCTATCGCCTCATGCTGGTCAGAATGGCTAAAATGAAGAAATCAGGAGACTATAGGTGCTGGCGACGATGTGGAGAAACGGGCACACTCTTGCACTGTTGGTGGGAATTCAAATTGGTGCAGCTACTCTGAAAAACAGTGTGGAGTTTCCTCAAAAAATTACAAGTAGAACTACCCTGTGACCTAGCAATAGCTTTTATAGAAATTTACCCAAGGGATACAGGAATGCTGATGCATAAAGGCACATGTACTCTAAGGTTTATAGCAGCACTTTCAACAATATCCAAATTATGGAAAGAGCCTAAATGTCCATCACTGATGAATGGATAAAGAAATTGTGGTTTATATATATCATGAAATACTACTTGGCAATGAGAAAGAATGAAATCTGGCCATTTGTAGCAACGTGGATGGAACTCGAGGGTATTATGCTAAGTGAAATAAGTTAGTCCGAGGAAATAGATTCTGTATGATTTCACTCATATGTGGATCTTAAGAAACTATGAGAAGACCATGGGGGAAGGGAAGGGGAAAAAGCAAGTTACAAATGGGGGGGGGCAAACCATAAGAGACTTTTAAACAGAGAACAAACTAAGGGTTGGTGGGGGATAGGGGAGAGGGGAAAGTGGATGATGGGCATTGAGGAGGGCACTTGTTGGGATGAGCACTGGGTGTTGTATGGAAACCAATTTGACAATAAATTATATTTTTAAAAAGGCCCCATATTGTATGATGCCATATACGTGAAACATTCAGAATAGGTAAATCCATACAGACGGAACCCAAATTACTGGTTGGTAGGGACAAAGGGGAGGAGGGAAAACGGAGTGACTGTTTAATGCCAATGAAGTATCCTTTTGTGGTGATGAAAATGTTTTGGAACTAGATATTAATGATGGCTGTCCAACATTGTTTTTGTACTAAATATATACTTTAAGATGGTTACTTTTACATTATCTGAATTTTACCAGAAAATGGATACTGTTACTTTTCTCCCTGTCTAAAATATTAAGATTCTTATTTTCCTGAGCCAAGCAGAATCCCTTATATCCTCTTTCATAATAGTGAGAACAGATTACTATTTAATTAACTATTATAATGTCCTATCAACTGCAATACATGCTTTTTATGCATATTATTTTTTCAAGTTTTTATTTAAATTCCAGTTAGCTAACATACAATGTAATATGTTTGTAAAATATAGTGGTTTATCACTTACATACAATATCCAGTGTGCAACACAAGTGCCCTCCTTAGCACTCGTCACTAATTTAACCCTTCCCCCTACCCATCTCTTCTCCAGCAACCCTCAGTTTATTCTCTATTGTTAGAAGTCTATTTCTTGGTTTGCCTATCTCTTTTTCCCCCATGTTCATTTGTTTTGTTTCTTAAATTCCACATATGAGTGATATCATATGGTATTTGTCTTTCTCTGATGTATTTCACTTAGCATAATACTCTCTAGCTCCATCCATTTCCTTGCAAATGGCATGATTTCATTATTTTTGATGGTTGAGTAATATTCCATTGAATACATATATATATGTGTGTGTGTACCTCTTCTTTATTCATTCATCAGTTGATGGATATTTGGGCTCTTTTCATAAGTTGACTATTGTTGATAATGTTGCTATAAACATCGGGGTTCGTGTGTCCCTTTGAAACAGTATTTTTGTATCCTTTGTGTAAATACCTAGCAGTGCAATTGCTAGATCATAGGCTAGTTCTTTTTTTAACTTTTTGAGGAAGTTCCATACTGTTTTCCACAGTAGCTGCACCAGTTGGCATTCCCATCAACAGTGTAAGAGAGTTCCCCTTTCTCAGCATCCTTGCCACAACTTGTGGTTTCCCCGTGTTGCTTAATTTTAGCCATTCTGGCAAGTGTGAGGTGATATCTTATTGTAGTTTTGCTTCATATTTCCCTAATTATGAATTATGTTGAGCATATTTTCGTGTGCTTGGTAACATTTTTCACAGAGCTAGAACAAACAATCCTAAAATTTGTGTATGGAACCACAAAAGACCCCAATAGCCAAAGCAATGTTGAAAAAGAAAAGAAAAACAGGAGGCATCACAATTCCAGGCTTCAAGTTATATTACAAAGCTGTAGTGATCAAGACAGTATGGTACTGGCATAAAAATAGACACATAGATCAATGGAACAAAATAGAAAACCCAGAAATGGATCCACAATTATATGGTCAACTCATCTTCAACAAAGCAGGAAAGAATATCCAATGGAAAAAAGTCTCCTTAACAAAGGGTGCTGGGAAAACTGAATGGCAACATGTAAAAGAATAAAACTGGACCACTTTCTTATGGCATACACAAAATGAACTCAAAATGGATGAGAGCCTACATGTGAGACAGGAAATCATCAAAATCCTAGAGGAGGATATAGTTAGCAACCTCTTTGACATCAGCCATAGCAAATTCTTACTAGATATATCTCCTGAGGCAAGGAAAACAAAAGCACAAATAAACTATTGGGACTTCATCAAGATAAATAGGTTCTGCACAGCAAAGAAAGGAATAAACAAAACTAAAAGGCAACCTTCAGAATTAGATATTTGCAAATGACATATCTGATAAAGGGTTAGTACCCATCCTAGAAGTGGGATGTTTCATACTGAAGTGACAATAACTATTAGTGAATCTCCTTTGAGAAGAGGAGTAGTTTACATCACAGTACATCACAGAAGCCAGTGTGAGAGGATCACAGAAAAAAGGATGAATTCCCATGTTGGAAAAAAGAGAGTTAGTAAGAGAGTACAGGAAATATTTTTGGATTACTAATAGAAGGAAATGTGAAAATGTGGGGCTCCTAGTTATATGTATTGGTAGGATTCATAGTGTAAGCAGTTTACTGAGACAGGGTGTGTTCTTTCCTCAATTCTGTAGGGTGGAAGTCCCCAGAATGAGAATACTAGGCACAAG
This sequence comes from Proteles cristata cristata, assembly GCA_017311185.1. Classification (NCBI taxonomy): domain Eukaryota; kingdom Metazoa; phylum Chordata; class Mammalia; order Carnivora; family Hyaenidae; genus Proteles; species Proteles cristata. The sequence goes on along the minus strand of JAESUZ010004027.1, from coordinate 194,779 downwards.
TAGTTGTCCTGTATGAGAAAAGGAGGCTCTAGTGGAAAGAGCTAGGACATTCTTGTGGGTAAGGCTAGGAAATAAGGTAAGAAACCCTAGGTGGGAAGTGATGGTGACATGGTAGGACCTTCCTCGTGGTACGGTGCAAGAAATATTGTGGGAAGCTAGAGTTTGGAGACGAGGAGGTCTCCAGAGAGCTAAAAACAAACACCAACCCTCCTCCCCTAAACCCCCCCCCCCAAAAAAAAAACAAAAAACCCAAAACCTCGCAGTGTGAGGGCTAAGAACACGGGGGAGGGGGACGCCGGTGTGAAGGGTACGACAGACAATTATGCTGGAGTATAATTTCCCCACCTTAGGTGCCCAGTTCCACTTACCCAGGCAGAGTTCAAAGACATAGGCATAGTAGGACCAAAGCACAACAAGGACGATAACAAGCACTGGCACCCAGGAGAGTACTCGGCGGCAGCACCGCAGTCCCCCGGACAGAGCCATCTTCCAGCCCCGCCGCATCTTTGGATCGAAGATCGACCGAGCAGGCCTGTTGGCGCTGGGTCGGAACTGCTGGGCAGGCAGCTAGGAGGCAGGAAGGCGCGCTGTGCAGCGCTCCACTGCCTAGCATGGCGGGAATCTTCTCATAGAGCCGATACCACCTGTAAGGCTGCAGGGCAGAGTGCGCCCTGCCTGGCACAATAGGGGTGAGTCATGGCAAGGAGGAACTGACTGTTGGAGCGGAAGGTGATCCGCCCGGCAGTCGAGCAGTCGAGGCTGGGCAAGCTCAGAGGGAATGCAGGCCCTCCCCTTTCCTCCTCTTCCACCCTCTTGCTACAGCTATAGATGCAGACTTGGACCTCTGCAAAACAGGAAAGCGGAAGAAATTTGGGTCCACCCATCTGCTCATACTGCACTGCGTTGCCCCCTCATCTCCTTTCTGATCTTTATGTTTTTCTGTCTCTGTTTGTTTCCCCCTCAAACACATACACGGGAGCACACACATACACGCAGTGCGAAAGATAACAGCCATAGCATCTTAAGACTTAAAGGTTATCCAACCCCATCCTCCCACTGCTGCTTGAACAATGTGCTTAAGGCGTAGTGCCGCAATCACTGCTTAGGTAAGTCCGTTCATAGGACGCTCCCTCCTTCTTTCTCTTCCCTTACCCCTGAGTTTAGCCTCTTCCATTTTCGCAATAAATGAACATATTGGTACAGAAAAACACGAAGGAGACGTTAATTCTGTGAGGGGTCAGGGAAAGAAACAAAGGCAGTAATATTTAAACTGACCTTTAATAAATGTTTGCTAGGCAGATGAGAGGGGAAGGATCTTTCAGACAGAGGAAACAGCACTGGCAAAGGCATAGAATAATAAAAGTCAAAAAGTGTTCAAGGAACAACTAATATGGCTTGAAAGTATATGTGGAGAGGAGAGGCAGGGACTGAGACTGGGAATATAGGCTGAGGGAACAGTGTGAAGGTCCTCATATCCCCTATCAGGGTGTGTGAACATAATCCTGTAAACCAAATTGCTATGAACAGCCACTAAAGGTTTTAGAACAATGGAATGACATTATCAGAGATGTCTTTGTAAAAGAACTGGCAGGATTTGGGAGAGGAGAATGGCCTGGAAGCAGACCAATTAGGAGGCAATTTAATTCACCAAATGTTTTTGGAATAGTTGCTTTGTGTTAGGTCACCTGTGGTATAAAAAGAACACTGAAACAGGAAGCCTGTCCCCATGAAGCTCATGTTCTCATCAGAGGAATAGGTGTTCAATGACACAGGTACAATAATGGAAGTATAGTAAGATTTATGGTTTTGAAACTCACTGTTTAATAATTTCTAAATATCTATGATGTGGAGAAACTTTGTGATTTTGTTAAAACTCATGTTTTATTCAAATTCTGTTTTGGAAGCAAGGATTTCAACATGGTTGTTCTTTGTTCTTTATTCATGGTTATATATGCAGTAATTCCTGAAGTGATAAGAGCTTTTGCTCTTTTTAGATTAAGTTAACTTCATGGTTGATGTTACTAAATTAATGATATAATGAAACACAGACTCACTTCACTTGCAACATTTATTTTAATAGCCCAATTAATTATTTGAGACCTAAGTTTCCGACATAGATACTTAAATTTTTTCCCCAGCGTTACTGAGGTATAATTGACAGATAAAAGTTGTATATATTTAAGGTGTACAATGTGATCATTAGTGAAATGATTATGACAGTCAAGCTAATTAACACTTCTATTATCTCACATAGTTACCATTTTTTGACAAGTATTTTTATTGAGATATATTTTACATACAACATTGTATAAATTTAAGGTATATATTTTTAAGTTTTTGTTTAAATTCCAGTTAGCATACAGTATAATATTAGTTTTAGGTGTACAATATAGTGATTCAACACTTCCATTTAATACCAGGTGCTCATCACAAGTGCGCTCCTTAATCTCCATCACTTATTTAAAATAGGTGACCAATTCCCCTGCCCAATGGGTAACCATCAGTTTGTTCTCTATAGTTAAAAGTCTATTTCTTGGTTTGCCTCACTCTCTCTTTTTCCCCCTTTGCTTGCTTGTTTGTTTCTTAAATTCCACATATGAGTGAAATTATAGGGTATTTGTCATTTTCTGATGGACTTATTTTCCTTTGCATAATACCCTCTAGCTTCATTCATATCATTGCAAATGGCAAGATTTCATTATTTTATGGCTGAATAACATTCCATGGTATGTGTGTATGTGTATATATGTGTTTGTACACATACCACATCTTTTTTATCCTTTCATCAGTTGATGGGCACTTGGGATCTTTCCATAATTTGACTATTGTTGATAATACTTTTATAAACATAAAGGTGCATGTGTGCCTTCAAATCTGTATTTTTATATCCTTTGGGTTAAATACCTAGGAGTATAGTTGCTTATCATTGAGTAGTTCTATTTTTAACTTTTCGAGGAACCTCCATACGGTTTTCCAGAGTGGCTGCACCAGTTGGCATTCACACCAAGAATGCAAGAGAGTTCCCCTTTCTCCATATCTTCACCAAAACCTCTTTCTTGTGTTGTTGATTTTAGCCATTTTGACAGGTGTGAGGTGATATCCCATGTAGTTTTGATTCGCATTTCCCTGATGACCAGTGATGTTGAGCGTCTTTCATGTGTCTGCTGGTTATCTGTATTTTTTTTTAAATATCTATTCATATATTCTGTCCAATTTTTAATTGTATTTTTCATTTTTTGGGTGTTATGTAAGTTCTTTATATATCTGGTATACTAACTCTTTATTAAATATGTCATCACAAGTATCTTCCCCCATTCTGTAGGTTGCCTTTTAGTTTTGGGTCCTTGTAGTTTATGTTTTCCTTGCTATACAGAAGCTTTTAATTTTAATGAAATCTTAATAGTTTATTTTTGCTCTTGTTTCCCTTGCCTTGCGAGATGTATCTAGAAAGAAGTTGATATGGCTGATAGCAAAGAAGTTACAGCCCGTCCTTGTTCTCCTCTAGGATTTTTATGGTTCCCTGTCTCACATTTAGGTCTTTAATCCATTTTGAATTTATTTTTGTGTATGGTATGACAAAGTAGTCCAGTTTCATTCTTTCTCATGTTGCTGTCCAGTTTTCCAACACCCTTTGCTTTAGAGACTGTCTTTTTTCCATTGGATATTCTTTCCTGAAGATTAGCTGACCATAATGTTGTAGGTTTATTTCTGGGTATTTTATTCTGTTCTGTTGATCTATGGATCTATTTTTGTGCTAGTAGAATACCGTTTTGATTAGTACAGGATTGTAATATAACTTGAAATTTCTTATGCCTCCAGTTTTGTTTTTCATTATTTGCTATCACTATTTGGACTCCTTTGTTTGGACTATCCACTATTTTGATTGTTTGTTCTAGCTCTGAGAAAAGTGCTGGTGGTATTTTGATAGGGATTGCATTAAATGTGTAGATTGTTTTGAGTAGTATAGACATTTTAATAATTTTTGTTCTTCCTATCCATGAGCATGGGATCTTTTTCCATTTTTTTGTGTCATCTTCAACTTCTTTCATCACCATTTTTTAGTTCTCAGGGTATAGGCCTTTCACCTCTTTGGTTAGGTTTGTTCCTAGGTGTCTTATTGTTTTTATGCAATTGTAAATGGGATCAATTCCATGATTTCTCTTTCTGCTGCTTCATTATTGGTATATAGAAATGTGGCAGATTTCTGTATGTTGATTTTGTACCCTGGTATTTTACTGAATTCATGTATGAGTTCTAACAGTTTTTGATAGAAACTTTCATGTTTTCTATATAATGTATCATGTCGTCTGCAGAGAGTGACAATTTGACTTCTTCCTTGCTTATTTGGATGCCTTTTATTTCTTTTTGTTTTCTGATTGCTGTGCCTAGAATTTTCAATACTGTGTCATATAACAGTAGTAGGAGTGGATATCCCTGTCTTCTTCCTGACTGTGAAGGGAAAGCTCTCAGTTGTTTCTCCATTGAGTATGATGTGAACTGTGATGTTTTTCATAAATGGCCATTAGTATGGTGAGGCGTGTTCCCTCTAAACCTACCTTGTTGAGGGTTTTTCTCATGAATGGATGTTGTACTTTGTCAAATGCTTTTAATACATCCATGGAAATAATCATACGTCTCTTCTCCTTTCTTTTATTAATGTGGCGTATCACGTTGATTTGCAAACATTGATGCACTCTTGCATCCTAGGAATAAATTCCACTGGATCATGGTGAATGATTTTTCAATGTATTGTTGGCTTTGATAGTATTTTATTGAGAGTTTTTGCGTCCATGTTCATCAGGGATATTGGCCTGTAGTTCTCCTTTTCAGTAGTGTCTCCATCTGGTTTTGGTGTGAGGGTAATGCTGGCCTCATAGAATAAATTTGGAATTTTTCCTTACTTTTCTATTTTCTTGAATAGTTTGAGAAAAATAGGTATTAACTCTTCTTTGAATGTTAGGTAGACTTTGTGAAACAATCTGGTCTTGGCTTTTGGTTTGTAGGGAGTTTTGTGATTACTGATTCAATTTCTTTGCTGGTTATCATTCTGTTCAAGCTTTCTATTTCTTCCTGTTTTAGTTTTGGTAGTTTATATTTTTCTAGGAATTTGTCCATTTTTTCCATGTTGTCTAAATTGTTGGCATATAGTTTTTCATGATATTCTGTCTTATAATTGTATTTCTGTGGTGTTGGTTGTTCTTTCTCCTCTCTCATTTGTGACTTTATTTATTATGATCTTTTCCCTTTACTCTTTGATAAGTCTGGCTGGAGGTTTATCAATTTTATTAATTTTTCAAATAATCAGATCTTGGTTTCATTGATCTGTTCTGTTGTTCTTTTAGTTTCTATATCATTTGTTTCTGCTCTAATCTTTATTATTTACTTCCTTCTGCTGGCTTTAAACTTTGCTTTTTGTACTTTTTCTAGTTCCTTTGAGAGAAAGATTAGGTTGTATGTTTGAAATTTTTCTTGCTTCCTCAATTAGGCCTATCTGCTATATACTTCCCTCTAGGGACTGCTTTTGCTCCATACCAAAGGTTTGGGCCATTGTGTTTTCATTTTCATTTGTTTCCAGGTTTTTTTGTTTGTATGTTTCTTCTTTATTTCCTGGTTGACCCATTCATTGTTTAGTAGCTTGTTGGTTAACCTCCATGTATCTGTAGTATTGCCAAATTTTTTCTTGTGGTTGACTTCTAATTTCATAGTGTTGTAGTCAGGTAAGGTGCATGATATGATTTTATTCTTTTTGTATTTATTGAGACCTGATTTGTGAGGTAATATGTGATCTATTTTGGAGAATGTTCCACGTGCTCTTGGAAAGAATGTATATTCTTCTGTTTTAGTCTAGAATGTCCTGAATATATCTTTTTAGTTCATCTGATCCAGTGTGTCTTTCAAAGCCATTTTTTTCTTGTTTATTTTCTGTTTAGATTATTTGTCCATTGATGTAACTCGAGTGCTAAATTCCTCTATTATTACTGTATTTTATAATCAATGAGTTCCTTTATGTTTGTTATTGTTTTACATATTTGGGGGCTCCCTTGTTGGTTGTATGAATATTTATAATTGCTATATCATATTTGTGGAATCTCCCCTTTATGAGTGTATAGCACCTTTCTTTTTCTCTTTTTACAGTCTGTTTTAAAATCTAGTGTGATGAGCACTGGGTGTTATATGGAAACCAACCTGACAATAAACTATTTTAGAAAAAAAAATCTGTTTTTTCTGATATAAGTATTGCTTCCAGCTTTCTTTTTTTTTTTTTTTGACATCCATTTGTGTGATAAATATTTCTCCATCTCCTTCCTATCAATCTGCAGGTGTCTTTAGGTCTACAATGAGTCTTTTATAGGCAGCATATAGATGAGTCTTGTTTTTTATCCATTCTGACACTCTATGTCTTTTGATTGGAGTGTTTAGTCCACTTACATTGTAAGTAGTTACTGATAGATGTGTATTTATTGACATTTTATTACTTGTTTTGTCATTATTTCTGGATATATTCTCTGATCCTTTCTTGTCTTTGTCACTTTTTGTCTTTCCACTCAAAGAGTCCCCTTTAATATTTCTTGCAGGAATGATTTAGTGGTCACTAACTACTTTAGTTTTTGTTTGTTTAGGAAACTCTTTTTCTCTCCTATTCTGAATGATAGCCTTGCTTGACAGAGTATTCTTGACTGCAGATTGTCCCCATTCAGCAGTTTGAATATATCATGCCCCCACTTTCTGGCTATTCAGAGTTTCTGTTGACAAATCTCCAAGTAGCCTTATGGGTCTTCTCTTGTAAGTTAAGGACTTCTTTGGCCTCTTTTATGTTTTTTTTTATTACTATATTTTGCAAATTGAATTACAGTATGTCTCAGTGTTGGCCACCTTTTGTTGACTTTGATGGGAATTCTCTGTGCCTCCAGGATCTGGGTATTTGTTTCATTCCCCAATTAGCGAAGTTTTCAACTATTATTTCTTCAAGTAAAATTTCTGCCTTCTGTTTTCTCTCTTCTTTTCCTGGGGCCTCTATAATCCAAATGTTATTACATTTGATGGAATCGCTGAGTTACCTAAGTCTCTTCTTGTGTTGCACAGTTCTTCTTTTCTGTTTTGTTCAGCTTCATTATTTCCATTATTTTGTCTTCTAGGTCACTAATTTATTCCTGTGCTTCTTCCAGCCTGCTGTTAATTGCATCAAATCTGTTTCCAATCTCGTTTATTATATCCTTTTCTTTCTTTCTTTCTTTCTTTCTTTCTTTCTTTCTTTCTTTCTTTCTTTCCTTCTTTCTTTCTGCGAAGTTAATTTAGTCTCTTTATTGTTGCACTTTCGCACACGTTTATGGGGGAACAAACAATGGAATTTCAAACCTAAAGTCATTAATGTATCTGATAATTTAGTTCCACAAAAGAGCATTTGGTTTAATTACAATTTAGATAATTAAGTTGGTAGATAAATTTTATTTAGTTGCCAAATACCATTTATTGTATCCTTCATCTCTGATTGATTCCTTTTTAACTCCTTTATCTACATGGTAATGGTCTCACTGATGCCTTCTATTGTTATCTGAAGCCAAGTGAATATCCTTATGATTGTTGCTTTAAATTCTCCATCAGACATGTTATTTATGTCTGTTTCACTTACATCTCTGGCCATGGACTTATTTGATTTTTCACTTGTTTCTGCTTCTTTGTGCTGGCTCCTGGCTGGCCGCACTTCTAGAGTAGCGGTGCGCCTGCCGCCATTGTCCTCCCGGCGGGCTTGGGCCCCTGGAAGAGCCGCGCGGACACCGGGCGTCCACGCTCTTGGCTGGCTGGAACTCTAGAGGGAAGGCAAAGTGTTTTTAAAATTTTTAAATGTTTATTTATTTTTGAGAGAGAGACAGAGAATGAGTTGAGGAGGGTCAAAGAGAGAGGGAGACACAGAATCCAAAGCAGTCTCGAGGCTGTTAGCTGTCAGCACAGAGCCTGATGCAAGGCCCAAACTCATGAACTGTGAGATAATGACCTGAGCCAAAGCTGGATGCTTAACCACCTGAGCCACCCAGGTGCCCCTTGTTCTTTCATTTGGGATAAATTCCTCTGTCTTGGCATTTTGTCTAAGTATCTGCCAGTGTTAGATAAGCCAATTAGATCTCCTGCTCCTGAAAATAATGGCCCTATGAAGAAGGGGTCATGTAGTGTCCAGGGCCTGATGCTTTAGGGAGTGTCTCTGATGTGTGCTGCTTGCACTCTGCTATTGCATTTTCTCTGCTCTATCCTTCAGGCCAGTGGTCTGGAGAGGCTCTCCTTGCTTGCTGTGTGCAGTGTTTGGTCCCTGACCTGAATGTGGCAAGTTTTAACTAGGTGTGCTTTGGTCTGCTCATGAAATGAGACCCAACACTATTTCTACAAGAACTGAGGCTCTGCAGAGCTATCTGGTTGAGAAATGTGGTGTGGGTAAGGTTTTGTGCTATCTTCTGGGGAAAAGTCCTGTTGTACTGGGACTATGACAAACTGACTGAGAAGGGAAGTTCAGCTAGAATGCAGCAGGGTGGGACGTGGCATAAGCAAGTTAGGCAGCCAGTGTTGATGCTGGGTTGCTTCCTGCATGTGGATCTGTGTTTATGCTGAGTGGTGGGAGAGAGAAATGTCACCAGCCATTCCTTTTTCCGCCGAGAACCATTTCGATTAATTCTGCCTTCCAGTGAAGCACTCTAAGAAGAGCAAATAATCTCCCCCCAGCGTGTACCAGGTGTTCTTCAAATAGTTATTTCTATGCCCTCTACCTCCAGGTGTTTGCCTCCATGCTCTCCAGGAGCAGAGCAGTGCTCTCAGGGCACTGTCACAGCCAAGCCTGCTGACCTTTAAAACTATAGGCTTTAAGCCCTGCTAGTTGTAAGAACTCATGGAATTTAGCCTCTCAATCCAAGCCAATGGCTTTGGGGAAATGTTTTCCTTGTGCATTCTCCCGTGTGCACATCTCTCTCTCTCGCCCTTCTCTGTGACCATGGCTCTCTCCCCTCCACAGCACCCAGATCCATTCATCCCATGAAGCATGTCTCTGCACTTGCTGAATGACCTTCTTTGATACAGCCTCTTCTCTCCCTTTAGTTATGGAGTTTGTTCTGTCAGTCTTCAGGATAATTTCTGGGGTATTTGGGATGATTTGATAGTTATCTAGTTGTTTTTCTGGTACAAGGTGAGCCTAGAGTCCTCCTATTCCATTGCCATCTTCCTGTACCCTGAATGTGTATAACATATTGATTTGATACATTCGTTCTATTGCAATATGATTGCCATTGCTAACACCTCTATCCTATCACATAATTATAACTTCTAATACTGGGAGTAGTTAATATCTATTCTCTTAGCAGGTTTAATATTTGTAGTACAGTTTTGTCATCTATAATCACTATCTTGTGTATTAAGTTTCCAGGACCTATTTATCTACTAGTTGCATTTTACTCTCTCATTTTTTTATTTTAGTTTTTTAAAATATTTATTCATTTTTGAGAGAGAGACAGAGACAGAGAGACAGAGCGTGAGTGTGGGAGGGGCAGAGATCTATGGAGACACAGAATCCAAAACAGGCTCCAGGCTCTGAGCTGTCAGCACAGAACCCATGAACTATGAGATCATGACCTGAGCCGAAGTCGGACGCTCAACCAACTGAGCCACCCAGGCGCCCCTAGATATCTCTTTTTTTTATTTGAGAGAGAGAGCGCACATGAGCAAGGGAGAGAGGCAGAGGAGAGAGCGTGGAGCCCTAGATGGGATGTGATCCCACATACCTGGGATCATGATCTGTGTCAAGATCAAGAGTCAGATGCTCAACTGACTGAGCAACCCAAGCAGCCCTAGCTTTTGAGGCACAAGTTTCCTTTCCATTAGACATATACTTTTAAAAGCATGATTTCTGGATCACATGGTAGTTATATTGTTAATTTTCTGAGGAATCTTCATACTGTTTTTCATAATGGTTCTACCTATTTACATCCCTGCAAACAGTGCACAAGCATCCCCTTTTCTACAAACCTTTGCCAACATTTATCTTTTTTAAATGGAAAAACATTATTTGTAATTGAAGTATGGTTGGGATATAATATTTTATTAGTTTCAGGTGTACAACATAATGATTTGATAATTACATATATTATGAAATGTTCATTATCATAAGTGCAGTTATCATGTGTCACCATATAAAGTTATTACAATATTGGAATGTCATGCAGAAAGACAGATACCATATGTTTTTCACTTACACATGGAATGTAAGAAACAAAAGAACAAACAAGCAATAACAAAAAGAGTAATAGCCTCATAAACATAGAGAATAAACTGGTGGTTGCTAACAGGGATAGATAAATGAAACACTTATTACCTTTTCTTTTTGTAACATAGGTGATAGCCCACTGTGGTTTTAATTTAAATTTCCTTGATAATTGGTTTCCTTGATGTTGAGCACATTTTCATATACCTGTTGGCCTTTTGTATGTCTTCCTTGGAAAAATGACTATTTAGGTCCTTTGTCAATTTCTTAATTAGTTATTTTTTTTGCTATTGAATTAATTATATAAATTCCTTACATATTTTGGACCCTATTCCCTCATCAGATATATTATTTGTAAGTATTTTTACTCCCATTCTGTGGGTTGTTGCTTCATTTTATTGTTTTCTTTGGTTGCAAGAGCTTTTTAGTTTGATATAATTCCACATGTTTATTTTTGCTTTTGTTGTATTTGCTTTTGGTGTTATATCCAGAAATTCATTGCTAAGACCAGTGTCTAGGAGCATTTTCCTTACATTTTCTTCTAGGAGTTTTACAGTTTAAGACTGTACATTTATGTCTTTAATCCATTTTGAATTGATTTTTGTGTAAGATATAAGATAAGGGTCCACATTTATTCTTTTACATGTGGGTACCCAGATTTCCCAGTACCATTAATTAAAGAGACTATCTTTTTCCCATTGTGTATTCTTTTTTTTTTTTTTAAATGTTTTATTTATTTCTAGGAGAGAGAGAGACAGCGTGAACAGGGGAGGGTCAGAGAGAGAGGGAGTCACAGACCAAACAGGCTCCAGGCTCCGAGCTGGCAGTCAGCACAGAGCCCGATGCGGGGCTCGAACCCACGAACCGCGAGATCATGACCCAAGCGAAAGTCGGACGCTTAACCGACTAAGCCACCCAGGCGCCCCTCCCATTGTGTATTCTTAGCAATCTTGTCAAATATTTGTAGACTATGTTTGCGTGGGTTTATTTCTGAACTCTCTATTCTGTTCCAATGGACTATGTACCTATTTTTATGCCAGTAACATACTGCATTGATTATAAGAGCTTTGTGACAGAATTTTAAACCAAGAAGTGTGATGCCTCCAGTTTGTTCTTCTTGCTCCAGATTCTTTTGGCTATCCAGAGTCTCCTGTGGTTTCATATGAATTTTATATATTTTTTCTATTTTTATGAAAAATAGCATTTGCATTTTGGTAGAGATTGCATTTAATCTATACTATACTAAAATGTCCAACGCATACTATGGACATTTTAACAATAGTAAGTCTCCCAATTCATCACCACTGGATACCCTAACATTATTTGTGTCTTCTCCAATTTCTTTCACCAATATTCTACAACTTTCAGTGTATAGATTTTTCATTTCCTCTGTTAAATTTATTTCTAATTATCTTTTCTGTTTGATGCTATCGTAAATGAGATTGTGTTTTAACTTCTCCTTCGGATAGTTCATTATTAGCATATAGAGATGCAACTGATTTTGTATGTTGATTTTGTATCCCACGGCTTTACTAAATTCATTTATTCTTTGTTTTTGGTGGAGTCTTTGGAATTTTCTCTATATAAGACTATGTATTCTGCAAACAATGGCGATTTTAATTCTTCCTTTGGATGTCTTTTATTTCCTTTTCTTGCCTGGTAGCTCTAGTTAGGACTTCACTATTTTGCATAGAAGTGGTGAGAATGAGCATCATTGTTCTGTTTCTTAAAGGAGAAGCTTTCAGACTTTCACCATTGAATATGATGTTAGGTATGGGATTGTCATATAGCCTTTATTATGTCTAAGAACTTTTTGCTATATCTTATTTGTTGAAAGTTTTTATCATGAAAACATGTTGAATTTTGTCAAATGTCTATTGAAATGGTCTTATGATTTTTATTTTTATTCTGTTAATGTGGTGTATCATAGTTTTAATTACATACATTAACCATCCTTGCATCCCAATAATAAATCTCATTTGGTTATAATATATGATGCTTTCACAATGCTGTTGAATTTGGTTTGCTAGTATTTTGCTAAGGACTTTTGCATCCATGTTCATCAGGGATATTGGCCTATAGTTTTCTTTTCTTTTAGTTTCCTTCTTTGGCCATGGTTTCAGGGTAATGCTGGCCTTGTAAAATGAGTTGGAAGCATTCCCTCCTGTTCAATTTTTTGAGAAGAGTTTGAAAGCAATTAACATTAGTTCTTTTTAAATGTTTGTTAGAATCTACCAGTGAAGCTACCTGGCCCTGGGCTTTTCCTTTTTGGCAGATTTTTGATTACTGATTCAAAATTCTTACTCATTCCTGGTTTATTCAAGTTTTCTATTTCTCTGTGAGTCAGTTTTTAATGTATAAGTTGTATGTTTGTTTATGTTTAGTGTATGGGTTGGTAGGTTGTATGTTACCAGAAATCTATCCATTTCTTCTAGGTCCAATTTGTTGGCATGTAATTGCTCATAGTAATCTCTTATGATCCTTTTTATTTCTTGGTATCAGTTGCAATGTCTTTCATTTACAATTTTATTTACTTAAGTCTCTCTTAGTGTAACTACAAATTTGTCAGTTTTGCTTGTCTTTTCAAAAATTCAATTCTTATTTTTGTTATCTTTTTTGTTGATATTTTCTATTGTTTATTCAGCTTCTATTAATTTATATTTGTTCTAAACTTCATTAAATTGTAGTAGTTGTGAATGGGAGTCCAGGAAAGTAGATAAAACATACCATCTTAATGAGAATGTCTGTCACTTCCAATACAGTATTAAAACTTTAGGAAGGAGGAAGATCCATGTTGAAGTCCAGTAAAATTGTATTGCATGAAGAATTTGATGGTTGAGATAGGATATAATAATGATTTTGGGGCTTTCAGGCTTGTCCTTAGTCTGAGATCACAGTACCTGGCATATAGTAGGTACTCAATAAATATTTGTTTCAGGAATTAATTAATTTCTCACTTACTATACATATTCAGAGTTTTGAATGGGTTACAATGGCCCTTTATTTTAGTGTAGAAGAACCACATACGTGAAGAAGAGGTTACTTCCCCCAAGACTTAGAACACTCTTTGACCTTTGGTTGGGGTTATCTGTGAGTGGCTAGGTGAATAAGCATCATATGTTAGAGATCCTCAAAACTATCCCCAGGTTTGGCATTTTGATAGAAAGGCTCACAGGACTCAATATATAGTTTTATTTGTGGTTAAGATTTTTTATAGTGATGTATTAAGGATACACAATTAGACCATAAAGGAAAAAGACACAGGTGGAATCTGGATAAATCCCTGTGTGGGCTTCCTTATGCTCTTTTCTGCCTATGAGGGGTCACACAAAGTGCACTCTTCTCCCATAAACAAAACTGCAAAATATGTGAAATATTATCTACTATAAATACCCATTAGAGATTCAGTACCCAAGATTTTTACTAGGACTAATCACACAAGTATTCTCTTTTTAGCACATACCAAAACTCCAGACTCCCAGAAGGAAAGCAGCTGTTTAGAATTAAACCACATTGCTTGCACAAATAGTCTAGGCACAGTGAGCCACCCTAATCAGATGCTAGCCAAGGATCAAACTTATAAGCAGGCTTTTTCTAAGAGTAGCAGTCTCGGGTCTGCTACATTGACTCTTTTCTGCACAGTACCCATCTACTATGCTACAACTGACATTGATACCAGAATATTCCCAGGCCAGATAATATTCCAGGATGGGATTCCTTTGCCACTTCTTTGATATATGTGGGCTGTTTTGACTTTAGTGTCGTAGGAAAGGGAAAAATATCCATAAAAGAAAATCTACCTTTCCCAATCGGCATAGACAGTTTTTCTGGTATTTATTTACCTTCCACCTCTGATAACCACATGTCATATCTCTTTTTTTCTATTACGTTTTTTATTTAATTCTTAAGAGTTATTTGTATATTAGGTATACGAGCCATTGTGTCATCACCCACACTTTTTTTTTTTTGTAAGTCTAGTTTATTAACATCACTAAAGCCCTTTTGAAACAAGCCTATGAGAATTCCTTTCCAGTGTTTCCTCTGTTTTTTGTTTTGTTTTGTTTTGTTTTTACAAATAGTTTATTGTCAAATTAGTTTCAACATAACACCCAGTGCTCATCCCCACAAGTGCCCTCCTCCATGCCCACCCCTCCTCCCCCCCACATCCACCAGTCCTCAGTTTTTGTCAGCATTCAAGAGTCTCTCATGGTTTGCCTCTCCCCCTTTCCCCCACCATTTCTGCCCTTCTTCTCCCCCTTGGTCCTCTGTTAAGCTCCTCCTAATCCTCCTATACGTGCACTCATATGATATTTGTCTTTCTCTGCCTGACTTATTTCGCTCAGCATAACACCCTCAAGGTCCATCCATGTTGCTACACATGGCCAGATTTCATTATTTCTCACTGCCATGTAGTATTCCATGGTATAGATAAACCACATCTTCTTGATCCATTCATCTGTGGATGGACACTTAGGCTGTTTCCATGTTTTAGCTATTGTGGAGAGTGCTGCTATGAACATTGGGGTACATGTGCTCCTATGCATCAGCATTTCTGTATCCCTTGGGTAAATTCCTAGCAGTGCTATTGCTGGGTCCTAGGGGAATTCTATTGTTAGTTTCCTTAGGAACCTCCACACTGTTTTCCAGAGGGGCTGTACCAGTTTACATTCCCACCAACAGTGTAGGAGGGGGCCCGTTTCTCCACATCCTCGCCAGCATCTAGAGTTCTCTGATTTGCTCATTTTAGCCACTCTGACTGGCGTGAGGTGGTATCTCAGTGTGGTTTTGATGTGTATTCCCCTGATGAGGAGGGATGCTGAACATCGTTTCATGTGTCTGTTGGCCATCTGGATGTCCTCTTTGGAGAAGTGTCTGTTCATATCTTCTGCCCATTTCTTCACTGGGTTGTTTGTTTTTCGGGCGTGTAGTTTGGTGAGTTCCTTCTAGATTCTGGATATCAACCCTTTATCTGATATGTCATTTGCAACTATCTTTTCCCATTCCGTGGGTTGCCTATTAATTTTCTGGGTTGTTTCCTTGGCTGTGCAGAAGCTTTTAATCTTGAGGAGGTCCCAACAGTTTATTTTTGCTCTTGATTCCCTTGCTTTTGGGGATGTGTCAGGTAAGAAGTTGCTGCGGTGGAGGTCAAGGAGGTTGTTTCCTGCTTTCTCCTCTAGGGTGTTAATAGTTTCCTGTCTTACGTTCAGGTCCTTTATCCATTTTGAGTTTATTTTTGTGCATGGTGTGAGAAAATGATCTAGTTTCATTCTTCTGCATGTTGCTGTCCAGTTCTCCCAACACCATCTGTTAAAAGGCTGTCTTTTTTCCATTGGATATTCTTTCCTGCTTTGTCAAAGATTAGTTGGCTGTATACTTTTGGGTCCACTTCTGAGTTATCAGTTCTGTTCCATTGGTCTATGTGTCTGTTTTTGTGCCAATACCATACTGTCTTGATGATGACAGCTTATGTCATCACCCACACTCTTAACCATTTATATTCTACTGCTGCCCTGTCCTTTTACCCCATTCTCCCAACATTTATAATTGGAAGCAGCTCAAGTACTCACCACAGAATGATATAAATATACCATAGGCCGTTAAAACCCACTATCTAGGACCATTTTTCAGAGTTTTCCTCTGAAGCTCCACCAGTCTTGGAGGAATGAAGGCAGATAGAGTGGCTTGATAGACTATTCTGGGGGCTTGGAGAAGTATTTGCTTCTAATACTGTATTTTTCTACAGTCCTAATCCTTCAAGGTGAAGAAGTAAATATCTCTCCTTTGCAATATTTCTGGCCACACCCACCAATACTAATAAGTCCAGATGAAATCACTTTCTGAGGTAACAAGATTTCTTGCCATGGCAGTCAGCTTATGGGGCAGGGCCATGAAAGAGGGCTGCCACTCTGTTTCTTATACTACAGATGAACTTGAGAAAAAAGGCTATAATTTTTTCTTTTGTTACAATCTTATCTATACCAGTGCAAGCACCTCATACAGCATCCATACTATTCCTTTTGTGGAGTGAGCTTGCCTCATTTTTTTGGGTGGGGGAACTGGCCCTTGACTGCCCAAAGTTCCCTTCTCCTTGACAAGTTTGAAGTGTCTTAAAATATTAATCACACAATTACTACATGATACAGCAATTGCATTGTAGAGCATTATCTCAGAGAAATGTAAACTCCTATCCACACACACAAAATTGTATACCAGTGTTCATGTGGCTTTATTCAAATATCTAAAAAGAATGTAGTTG
The DNA here is from genome assembly GCA_017311185.1 of Proteles cristata cristata. Lineage (NCBI taxonomy): Eukaryota > Metazoa > Chordata > Mammalia > Carnivora > Hyaenidae > Proteles > Proteles cristata. The sequence goes on along the minus strand of JAESUZ010004027.1, from coordinate 178,286 downwards.
CCCTTCAATAGGTAAATGGCTAAACAAACTGTGGTTTATTCATATTTTTCCTTTTTTAAACGTTTATTTATTTATTTTGAGAGAGAGAGAGAGAGAGAGAGCACAGTGGGGGAGGGGTAGAGAGACAAGGAGAGAGAATTCCATGCAGGTTCTGCACTATCAGTGCAGGGCCTGACATGGGGGCTCAAACTGATGAACCATGAGATTATGACATGAGCTGAAGTCAGACACTTAACAGACTGAGCCACCCAGGAGCCCTGAACTGTGGTATATTCACACCACAGAATGCTACTCAGCAGTAAACAGGAATAAATTATTAATATACAGAAGTTGGATGATTTTCAAAGATATTGTGCTGAGTTAAAAAAAAATCCAATCTCAAAGTGTCACCTAGAGTATGATTCTATTTATGTGTTACTCTTTTTTTTAATATAATTTATTGTCAAATTGGTTTCCAAAGAACACCCAGTGCTCATCCCGACAAGTGCCCTCCTCAATGCCCTCACCCACTTTCCCCTCTTATTTATGTGTTATTCTTGAAAAGACAAAAATACTGTCAATAAGTAGATCAGTGGTTCCCAGGGATAAAGAGTGCTGGTAGAAGAGTGTGTGAATAGAAAATATTAGCATGAGGGGATTTTTGGGGGGTGATGTAACTGTCCTTCATTATGATTATGGTAGTAGTTGTATGAATTTATACCTGGGTTGAAATTCATAGATCCTTACATCAAAAAATAATTTTTGCATTAATTTTAAAAATAAATTTCAAAAATAATATAAAAACAAGGATGGTGACAAAACATAAGAGACTCTTAAATATAGAGAATATTTAATATAGAGGGTTGCTGGAGGGATTACGGGATGGGAGATAGGCTAAATAGGGTAAGAGGCTTAAGGAACCTATTCCTGAAATCATTATTGCACCATGTGCTAACTAACTTGGATGTAAATTATAAAAAATAAATAAATTATAGAAAAAATAGTGAAAATGATAAGAAAAAAAAGTAGGGCATGTGTTGGGATGAACACTTGGTGTCATATGTAAGGGATTAATCATTGGGTCCTACTCCTGAAATCGATACTACACTGTATGTTAACTAACTTGAATGTAAATAAATAAGTTTTTTCAAAAATGAAATCTGAAAAATAAATAAATAATTTAAAAAATAAACGTAGGGGCGCCTCAGTCGGTTAAGCGACCGACTTCGGCTCAGGTCATGATCTCATTGTTCATGGGTTCCAGACCCGCATCAGGTTCTGTGCTGACAGCTCAGAGCCTGGAGCCTGTTTCAGATTCTGTGTCTCCCTATCTCCTTGACCCTCCTGTGCTAATGCTGTGTCTATCTCTCTCTCAAAAATAAATAGGGGCACCTGGGTGGCTCAGTCGGTTGGGTGGCTGACTTCGGCTCAGGTCATGATCTCATGGTTCATGGGTTCCAGTCCTGCGTCGGGCTCTCTGCTGACACCTAGCTCGGAGCCTGGAGCTTGTTTCAGATTCTGTGTCTCCCTCTCTCTCTGCCCCTCCCCTACTCGTGCTCTGTTTCTCTGTCTCAAAAATAAACTATAAAATTAAAAAAATAAATAAATTTAATGTAAATTCAGTATAAAAATACTAACCATGCAGTTAATGAATTATAGACCCCATTCACTTAAAATATAATGTAATGGAGCCAAAGTCTAAAGGCCCTTGAATGCCCAACTGAGGAATTTGGGATTTATTCATCAATTAGTGGAGAGGAATGAAAAGTTTTAATTTTGGCGGTGAAAAATATATTGGAATCTGATTTGTGCAAAGATCACCCTGAAAAGAACAGAGGATAAATTGAAGAGAGTAAAGCAGAAAGCAGGAGATATTCTAGCTGATAGATAAATGTGAGACAAGGAGAGTAAGAACAAAAAAAGCTTGGATTGGGAGTAGATATGTTAGACATCGTGATAAAATTGGTAGGAATTAACCACTGATTTGATTGGCAGAAGAATGTTTTGCTACTAAGTTCTTTATTAGAAAGAACTCCCTTTTTCCTGTGTTGTGGCTAAAAGCTTAATTCCATAAAATTTAGAGCAGCAGGCGTTTGGATCTCTTTGGTAGACAGAACTATCTTGTGTCAGAACAGGACTTCTGGAACAGTCACTGGAGGCCGAACTAGCCACTCCAACATCTGTAGTCTCATTATTATCTGACAGTTCTCTGAATATTGGCTCTGTCCCCAGATTCCCATAATAATGTTAACATTTACTGACTGCTTACCATGTGGTAGGCCCCATTTTAAGTGCTTTGTATACACTGTTTGTTTAATCATGTCAAAAACTCTCAGAGATTGTACTATAATAATTACCTGTTTCAAGATGCAAAAATTATGACACAGATCTGCTTACAATTCAAACAGAAAGTAAGTGATTGAGCCTATTCAAAACCTAGGCACCTTGATTTTAAGGCCCAGACTCTTAAATGTTACACTGTGCTGGAGGTCCTTAAAAACAGGTGAATAGAAAGAGAAAACCACGTTAGCAGCTTTTTCTGCCTTAACAACTTCCCTCCAATCATTTCTGCTCTCTGTGTTACCTACTATTATTGTTATTTTTATTCCCTTTGCCTATCATAAAATATTCCTGTCCTATAATCAGTTCCCTCATAGTGCTTGGTAGAAAAATATCTTCTTTGTAGTCTTAATTTTCCTGCCTCTATTATAGGTATTTTGGATGACTCCTTTGGTGAGTCTTTCTCCTAATTTATCCTGATAGGCAACTCTGTGTTTATATATTTCAGAGTCAGAAAGTAGGTGAAGCTGAGGGACTACTGGGATAAATTGAGTAGGCCTGCCTTCTGAGTCATTTCACAAGCATGTAGAGTGGAGAAGTTGTATCTTAACCACAGGCAGGTATCAGGGAGCCAGGAGGAGGGAGCAGTTTTGCTGAAGGGAGGCTGTACATGTTAACAGTGGGTCAAGCAAACTGCAGTCAGCATGTCAAATCCAGCTATTACATGCTTTCGTTAGTAAAATTTTATTGTAACACAGCCATGCCCATTCATTTATATTTTGTGTATGGCTGCTTTTGTACTACAAAAACAGAGTGTAATAGTTGCAATAGAGATCATATGGTTTGCAAAGCCTAAAATACATGCTCTCTGGCCCTTTATAAAAAACATTTGTCAATCCTTGATATATAAGATGGAGTATCCTGAGTGACTGGAGATTTTTGTGTAGGGAAATGCTAAGAGATTGAATCTGAATTTTAAATAAAAACATTTGGGAGCATTGAGAGGTAGAAACTAGATGCAGGAACCAAAGAGGAAGTTATCAAAACAAGGTAGAAAAGAACTAGGGAGGGCTTAGTGCAAATAGATAAAAAGGATCAGCTTTTAGAGATGCCAGTAGAGATAGACTCTCCAGAATTTTGTTGAATTGTGTGTGTGTGTGTGTGTGTGTGTGTGTACATGTGTATGTTGTGGTGGGAGAGTCTTCATTCTGAGCAAAAAGGAGGACAGAGGAAGATAGTACAAAAACAAAGAGAAAAATACTCTCTTAATTCTTTAATTTATATTTGAAATGACCACTGTTTCTTTGCTGCAGAAAGAATTCTGGAATATTTCTTTAGAGATGCTTTTCCAAGCATGTATGTTTTAGGCAACATTGACCCTAGTGTCTACATGGCAGCATTATACTCCGATAGAAATTTGTGAAGCTTACTTGACCAGGGATAAAAATGGTATAGACCAGTTGCAAATATCACATTGTTCAGTTTTCCCTTTTTCATCAAAATTGATATAGGTTACCAGTTGTACTCTCACCAGAAATACATTGTTAAAGTCTGCTTATTGAGAGAAGCTGTGAAAGATGGTGGACATGGTGTCTTTTTCCCTGTAAGAATAATTCATATAAATCTGAAATATAAAAATACTATTATCTACTCTTAAGAAACGTTCTCAAGTTCTACCACATCTACAAGACCATAGACTAACACCTTAAGAAATTTTGAGGGTCACATTTTATGGGTAGTCATGGGCAGGAACTACTGAATCTACACACTACCCCAACTTTCCATGTCTCAGAAGGTTGCTTCCTTCCTTCTAAAGCCCTGTGAAGATGTAAAAGTAGAACAAATATGCCAAGTCAGGATCCAACTCCGGCTATGTAAAGCACCACCATATCATATAAAAGGCTGTATGTCTTAGTCTCCAGTAGATTATCATAATTCTCAACCACAAAGTTTTACTCCCCTCCATGAACACACACTGAGTGTATCACTCCTCCATCACAGCTTGTTGAGGGAGACTGGACTATCATTTGCAACTAGCATCGAGGAGCCAGGAATGGTAGGCAACCAAGGCCTGTGCATCAGGGGACCAAACTGAAAGTGTAAATGAAAAGAATATAATGGGGCAGGTCTGCTATGACCTTTGTTTTACTCTCAATCACCAATTATTTTGGAATGTTACAATTAGAGTAAATGACTAGTTGTAATAGTGTCATTATGTTTGTGGCAGGCTGCATATCTGTGCTCAAGCATAGACTTTATGGCCTTGTTACTGGTTAGCTTCTGGCCCTGCCTGAAAATTTCCTAAAGAGATCACAAATTCTGAGGCATAGGTGAATAGCAAGGGAGATTGCCCTTCCCACTTCCTTTTTTTCTGTTTTCACTATTTTCTTCTCTTTTTTTTTTCTAAACTGAAGTCAAGTCCTGTAATGTCAGCCTTGTAACACAATCAGTGGTGATATCTGGAACGACATATAGATTAGAAATAATTCTACAACAAGAGTTATGAAAAGACCCTTCTAGACCAGGAGTTGTGTCTTTATAATTAAGTATCTGAATGACTTGGGCAGCATTGCTTAATATGTCTGATCTCCAATCTTCTCATCTTTATTAAGAAGTAGAACCAGATGATTTGTAAGATACCCAAAATCCATTTAGGATGCCTTCAAATTTATGGACATATTTGCTTGCAGCTCCCAGGGTTTCTATGGGAAGATACAGAGATCCTTCAGGGTTTACGATAAAGAAGGGAGAGAGAGGGAAGGAGAGGGAGAGAGTAGGGTTAAAATGGAGTCTCTGATGAGCAGAGACTGTTCAGTGAGAGATGAGGAGAGAGAGGAGTTAATTCTAATCTGTGACATCTAGGGAGGCTTCTAGGACAAGGTGAGGATTGAGCATGATTTAAATGTAGGGGAATATGATTTGTTTTAGATGTTTGAGTTTGAGTCTTGAGTCATTAGAAAAACAAGCTTTGGAGCCATACCCCCTGGGTTTTAATCCAAGATCTACCACATAGCAGCTATAACATCTTGGGAATGCTACTTAACCCCTCAGAGCCTTAGTTTTATCATCTTTAAAATGGGGAATAAATGGTAATTTGATATGATTGAGTTAACATAGAGTTCTTAGAGCAGTGTATGGTAGTAATGTTTCTATACAGAGATATTCTAGGAGACTAGGAAACACTTTCTATAGATAGAGGTTTGGGTAGGTATTATTGAAGATAAAAGTTAGAGCTAGGAACCAGACAAAAAGTTATTTCAAGATTGCAGATGAGAGAGGAAAAAATGTGATCTAGAAAATGCTGGTAGGAACCAAAAGGATAGATAGGTCAGTATTTAGAGATGAAATATTTAATATATAGTCTTTAGAATCAATAGGATTTACTTGATCAATATAACATTTATCACCCAGTCTAAGATGCTATCAATTACATCATTATCTCATGGAATAACAGAAAAAACTCTGCCAATTAAACTGTATCTTACCATTGAACATATGACTCGTCTTTATTTATTTATTTATTTATTTATTTATTTAAAGGTTTATTTGTTTCTGGGAGGGGGGGCAGAGAGAGAGAGAGAGAGAGAGAGGAACAGAAGATCTGAAGCAGGGCTCTGTGCTGACAGTAAAGAGCCTGATGCAGGACTCGAACTCTTGAACCATGAAATCATGACCTGAGCTGAAGTCAGATGCTTAACTGACTGAGCCACCCGGGCACCCCAAAACTCATCCTAATTAAAAAGAAGTTAAAATGTTGGGGCAAATGTACATTTTATAACGGATGAAATAAGGTATATGCACGATAAAGATAGTGGAGGAAAGAGAGAGGAAAAAACCCTTTCTGTAACTACAAATTTTTATTTGAGAGATGAATTCTCTTCTTACTTCAGAATGGTATTTCTAGAAATTTTGCCTAGGACTTTTCATTCCCTGATAGGTAATGCTAGAAAGCCTAGAGAATCTGTGTGCTTTTGTTTGAGATGGTGTGTTTTAACCACCCTATCCCTTTCCATATAGTCTGTCTTTAACACAAAACAGGTGGAGTGATAGATTCAATGAGAAGTGGCTTTTTTTCTCTCATACTTGAGAAACTCACTCACATGGACTTGCCTATTAGCACACAAATGAATCGATTCTAACTTCAAATTTTGAATAGACTGGGTAAGAAGTTATTGAGGCAATATTTCTTTCTTCTTGATTTGCGTCTTCCCAGTTTATCCTCTTTGTTCTTTGCCATCCTTCCATCAAAGGGAAAACGTTCACTAACAGATGTCAATGTACCTTGTAATGTCTTGGGTAATTTGTATCGTATAAAAGGAGCATGAAGAGAAGTAGGCACTGGTATGTTCCTCTTGAAATCCCAGAAAGATGCTAAGGGACAATTCTGTCCTGGGATACCCCCTTCCCCATCATTCAAGATGCTAAGCATCAAGATGCTGCTAGACTTCCTGGTCTTCGGAGTGGCTTTTAAGCCTTCTCCAACCCCCACACTACCACCAATAGGAGGTGACCACAGTTCTCCATCATGGAATAGTTACCATAAGACTGCATTTCCCACATACACATTTTAACTCTATCCCTCGGACTAGAAGAAATCTTGTTATTAAGCTAAGATAAACCTTGAGGTTAGCTAGATAAGGAAACTGAATTGTGAGGGTGTATATAATCAGTGAAACAAACACAATGCCTTTATCCCTTTTGTCTTTTTGTTCATTTTCTTCTTTTTCATTCATAATTTAAAGAGGGAGGAAGCTTCATGGCACTTTATTTATTTGGGGCTGGATAAACCAGGAGTAGTTTGGATCTGCTCAAGCAAGCAGCCTGTGGACTTTCAGCTCTATAACCAGATTTGCAAAAGAGGCTGAGGATTTTAGAACACAGTGAAAGAAAGATTGTTTTCTCCATTTTTTCTGCCTCTTGTCCTATACTACTTTTAACCCCAAACTCTAGTATAATGTATAACATGTGCAACATAGGATTACTAGATTCTCAGATCTTATTTTCCCACTTCTAACTACTTGTCCCTAAACATGTTTTGAGTTCTTATTTTGTGCAAGGCAGTATCTTTGGTACTGGATGGGATGATGAGTAAAAAAGGCACTGTTGCTGTCCTCCAGGGGATATCTGTTAAAAAGTAGAACCCATACATGTGCAGATTATCTTAATATATAGAGCCGATGAATTACGTGTGCTATAATGAAAGTATTCACTTCAGTGATAGAATAGGGGGAATAGGGTGGAAGGAAATAAAAATTTCAAACTTGGTAAACTATGCTTGCTTCGAGATGGTGATGAAATTTGGGCGAGGTGACACAGGTGCAAAGCACCCTGAAACACTCAAGGCCTACCCCATTTCATTTCCATATTACTTGCCAGGACACCCCTTGAGCAGAGCACCTGAGGCACCCGGGACTATTCATGCCTTGGCTTCAGCTGCCCCACCAGAGCAACCCCTGCGCAGAGCATCCTGGGACACCCAACCCATACCCATCTTGGATCCAGCTGCCCCACAAGGGTGCTCCCTGCATGGATTACCCCAGGACACCCCAGCTTGTACCTACTTCAGCTTTAGCTTTCCTTCCTGGACACCTTCAATACTGGGAGCCCTGGGATTGCCCCAACCCATACCCACTTCAACTTCAGCTATCCTGCCAGTAAGACCTCTGTGTGAAGAGTCCCAGGACTGCCCTGGTTGACACCCACCTCAACTCCAGCCATCCTATCACCGTTGCCCTTTCAGAGAGTGCCCTGGAAGCCCCAGCCCATGCCAGCCACAGCTCCAGCCAGCCAGTCACCAGGTACACAAAGTCTACACAAAGGATGACCATACACAAGATCATTCCTTCAAGATTAGAAGTGGCTGCTCTGCTTAATTCATTGAAACAAACATAAAGTCAAACACAATGAGGAGACAGAGGAATAGGCTCCAAAAAAAGAACAAGACAAAACCTTTAAAATAACGAAATAAAATAGAGATAAATAATCTACCTGATAAAGAGTTCAAAGTAATAGTCATAAAGATACTCACCAGGCTGGAGAGAAGAGTGAGAACTTCACTCAGTGAAGAACTTCAACAAAGAGACAGAAAATAGAATCAGGTTTGAAGAATACAATAACTGAAATGAAAAATACATTACAGGTAATCACTAGATTAGCGGCTGCTAAAGAATGGATTAGTAATCTGGAAGGCACAGTAATGGAAAGAACCCAAGCTGAACAACAAAAAGATTAAAGAATTTATAAAAGTGAGAATAGACTAAGGGATGTCTTGTACAGCATTATGCAAACAAACATTCACATTGTAAGGGACCCAGAAGACAGGGAAAGGGGCAGAAAATTAATTTGAAGAAATAACAGCTAAAAGCTTCCATAACATGTGGAAAGGAATGGACATCAAGGTTCAGAAAACATAGAGTTCCAAACAAGATTAATTCAAGGAGGTCCACACCATGACACTTAATAATTAAAATAGCAAAGATAAAAATTTTAAATGCCAATTCCTCATATAGAAATATGAAATTAAAAGCTTTGAGAGTAGGCTAAAAATTTGCATTAAATAACAAGTCCTCTGTGTGACTTTATGCTTATTAATATTTTTAAAGAGTTACTTGACACTAGAATGACAGTTCTAAAATTTCTTAAGGTTGCTTAATGCATGTATTAATTTATAATGAAATGTGTGTGTGTATGGTGGGGGTGGGGAGCAATGGATGGGGTAGGAAGAATACTAAAGTTTTATAGACCTGATGGTCTGGAGATTGGTTCTGAAAATGACAGGTTTTTTAAAATTAAAATTTTGAAACGTACATCCAAGTTAGCATATAATGCAACGATGATTTCAAGAGTACATTCCTTAATGTCCCTTACCCATTTAGCCCATCCCCTCTCCCACAAATCCTCCAGGGACCCTCTGTTTGTTCTCCATATTTCAGAGTCTCTCATGTTTTTGTCCCCCTCCCTGTTTTTATATTATTTTTGCTTCCCTTCCTTTCTGTTCCTCTCTTTTGTATCTTAAAGTCCTCATAGGAGTGAAGTCATATGATATTTGTCTTTCTCTGACTAATTTCGCTTAGCATGATACCCTCTAGTTCCATCCATGTAGTTGCAAATGGCAAGATTTCATTCTTTTTGATTGCCAAGTAATATTCCATTGTGTATATATACCACATCTTTTTTGTCCATTCATTTATCTGTCTATGGACATTTCAGCTCTTTCCATACTTTGGCCATTGTTGATAGTGCTGCTGTAAACATTGGAGTACATGTGTCCCTTTGAAACAAGACACCTGTATCCCTTAAATAAATACCTGGTAGTGCAATTGCTTGGTTGTAGGGTAGTTCTATTTTTATTTTTTTTGAAAAATCTTCATGGTGTTTTCCAGAGTGGCTCTACCAGTTGGCATTCCTACCATCAGTGCAAAAGAGTTCCTCTTTCTCGGCATCCTCGCCAGTATCTGTCATTGCCTGAATTGTTGATTTTAGCCATTCTGATGGATGTGAGGCGGTATCTCGTTGTGGTTTTGATTTGTATTTCCCTGATGATGAGTGATGTTCAGCGTCGCTTCATGTGTCTGTTGGCCATCTGGATGTCTTCTTTGGAGAAGTGTCTGTTCATGTCATTAGCCCATTTCTTCACTGGATTATTTGTTTTTTGGGTGTTGAGTTTGATAAGTTCTTTATAGATTTTCCATACTAAACCTTTATCTGATATGTCGTTTGCAAATATCTTCTCCCATTCCATTGGTTGCTTTTGAGTATTGCTGATTGTTTCCTTTGCTGTGCAGAAGCTTTTTAATTGATGAGGTCTGAATAGTTCATTTTTGCTTTTGTTTCCCTTGCCTCTGGAGACGTGTTGAATAAGGAGTTGCTGTGACCAAGCTGTCATCAGCAAGATAGTATGGTATTGGCACAAAAAGAGACACATAAACCAATGGAACAGAATTGAGAATTCAGAAGTGGACCCAAAAGCATACAGCCAACTGATATTTATCAAAGCAGGAAAGAATATCCAATGGAAAAAACACAGCCTCTTTAATAGATGGTGTTGGCAGAACTGGACAGCAACATGCAGAAGAATGAAACTAGATCAATTTCTCACACCATACACAAAAATAAACTCAAAATGCATAAAGGACCTGAATGTGAGACAGGAAACCATCAAAACCCTAGAGGAGAAAGCAGGAAACAACCCCTTTGACCTCCACTGCAGCAACCTCTTACTTGACACATCCCTCAAAGCAAAGGAATCAAGAGCAAAAATAAACAATTGGGACCTCATCAAGATTAATAGCTTCTGCACGGCAAAGGAAATAACCCACAAAACTAATAGGCAACCAACGGAATGGGAAAAGATAGTTGCAAACGACATATCAGATAAAGGGTTGATATCCAGAATCTATAAGGAACTCACCAAACTCCACACCCAAAAAACAAACAACCCAGTGAAGAAATGGGCAGAAGATATGAACAGACACTTCTCCAAAGAGGACATCCAGATGGCCAACAAACACATGAAACAATGCTCAGCATCCCTCCTCATCAGGGAAATACAAATCAAAACCACACTGAGATACCACCTCACGCCAGTCAGAGTGGCTAAAATGAGCAAATCAGAGAATTCTAGATGCTGGCGAGGATGTGGAGAAACGGGCACCCTCCTACACTGTTGGTGGGAATGTAAACTGGCACAGCCCCTCTGGAAAACAGTGTGGAGTTTCCTCAGGAAACTAACAATAGAACTCCCCTATGACCCAGCAATAGCACTGCTAGGAATTTACCCAAGGGATACAGAAATGCTGATGCATAGGAGCACATGGACCCCAATGTTCATAGCAGCACTCTCAACAATAGCCAAAACATGGAAAGAGCCTAAGTGTCCATCAACAGACGAATGGATCAAGAAGATGTGGTTTATCTATACATGGAATACTACATGGCAATGAGAAAGAATGAAATCTGGCCATGTGTAGCAACATGGATGGACCTTGAGGGTGTTATGCTGAGCGAAATAAGTCAGGCAGAGAAGGACAAATATCATATGTGTGCACGTATAGGAGGATTAGGAGAACTTAACAGAGGACCAAGGGGGAGAAGAAGGGCGGAAATGGTGGGGGAAAGGGAGAGAGGCAAACCATGAGAGACTCTTGAATGCTGACAAAAACTGAGGACTGATGGATGTGGGGGAGGGAGGATGGGCATGGAGGGCACTCATGGGGATGAGCACTGGGTGTTATGTGGAAACTAATTTGACAATAAACTATTTGTAAAAAAAAATACATATTACCTGTAAAGCCGAAATGTCATGCAGCAATTAAAGTGAAAAGAAACCTTGAAGAAGAAGAAGAAGAAGAAGAAGAAGAAGAAGAAGAAGAAGAAGAAGAAGAAGAGAAGAAGAAGAGGAAGAAAGAAGGAAGAAGAGGGAAGAGGAAGAGGAAGAGGAAGGAGAGAAGGAAGAAGAAGAAGAAGAAAGAAGAGAGAAGAAGAAGAAGAAGAGAAAGAAGAAGAAGAAGAAGAAAGAGAAGAAGAAGAAAGAAGAAGAAGAAAGAAAGAAAGAAAGAAGAAGAAGAAGAAGAAGAAAGAAGAAGAAGAAGAAGAAGAAGAAGAAGAAGAAGAAGAAGAAAAGAAGAAGAAGAGGAAGAGGAAGAAGTTGCTGCGGCCAAGTTCAAAGAAGTTCTTGCCTGCTTTCTCCTCAAGGATCTTGATGGCTTCCTGTCTGTCATTTTCGTCCATTTTGAGTTTATTTTTTTGTATGGTGTAAGAAAGTGATCCAGGTTCATTTTTCTGCATGTCGCTGTCCAAGTTTCCTAGCACCACTTGCTGAAGAGACTGTCTTTATTCCATTGAATATTCTTTCCTGCTTTGTCAACGGTTAGTTGCCCATACACCTGTGGGTCCATTTCTGTGTTCTCTCTTCTGTTCCATTGATCCTGAATGTCTGTTTCTGTGTCAGTACCATACTGTCTTGATGACTACAGCTTTGTAATACTGCTTGAGTCTGGGATTGTGATGCCTCCTGCTTTGGTTTTCTTTTTCAAGATTGCCTTGGCTGTTCTGGTTATTTTCTGGTTCCATACAAAGTTTAGGATTGTTTGTTCTAGCTCTGTGAGGAATGGTGGTGTTATTTTGATGAGGATTGCATTGAATATGTAGATTGCTTTGGGTAGCATTGACATTTTAACAATATTTTTTCTTCCTATGCAGGAGCATGGAATGTTTTTCCTTTTTCTGTGTCTTCTTCAGTTTCCTTCATAGCTTTCTATAGTTTTCGGTGTATAGATTTTCCACCTCTTTGGTTAGATTTATTCCTAGGTATTTTATGGTTTTAGGTGCAATTGTAAATGGGATCAATTCCTTGATTTCTCTTTCTGTTACTTCATTGTTGGTGTTTAGGAATGCAACTAATTTCTGTGCATTGATTATATCCTGTTACTTTGCTGAATTCCCGGATCAGTTCTAGCAGCTTTTTTGGTGGGATCTTTTGTGTTTTCCATATAGAGTATCATGTCATCTGCAAAGAGTGAAAGTTTGACCTCCCCTTGGCTGATTTGGATGCTTTTATTTCTTTGTGTTGTCTGATTGCTGAGGATAAGACTTCCAATACTATGTCGAATAAAAGCGGTGAGATTGGATTTCCTTGTCTTGTTCCTGACCTTAGGGAGAAAGCTCTCAGTTTTTCCCCATTGAGGATGATATTAGTGTTGGGTCTTTCACATATGGCTTTTATGATCTCGAGGTATGATCCTTCTATCCCTACTTTCTTCAGGGTTTTTATCAAGAAAGGATACTATATTTTGTCAAATATTTCTCTTCATCTATTGAGACAATCATGTATTTCTTACCCTTTCTTTTATTGACGTGATGAATCACATTGATTGTTTTGTGGATATTGAACGAGCCCTGCATCCCAGGTATAAGTCCCACTTGGTGGTGGTGAATATTTTTTTTAATGTTTAAGTTCATTGGCTGATATCTTATTGAGGATTTTTGCATCTCATCGGGATATTCATTTCTAGTTCTCTTTTTTAGTGGGGTCTTTGTCTGCTTTTGGAATGAAGGTAATGCTGACTTCATAGAAAGAGTTTGAAAGTTTTCCTTCAATTTCTATTTTTTGGAACAACTTCAAGAGAATAGGTGTTAACTCTTCCTTAAATGTTTGGTAGAATTCCCCTGGAAAGCCATCTGGCCCTGGACTTTTGTTTTTTGGGAGATTTTTTTATTACTAATTCGATTTCATTCCTGGTTATGGGTCTGTTCAAATTTCCTGTTTCAGTTTTGGTACATAATATGTTTCTAGGAACTTGCCCATTTCTTCCAGATAGCCCATTTTATTGGCGTATAATTGCTCATAATATTCTCGTATTATTGTTTTTATTTCTGCTGTGTTGGTTTGATCTCTCCGAGTTCATTGTTGATTTTTTTTATTTGGACCCTTTTTTTTTTCTTTTTGATCAAACTGGCTAGTGATTTATCAATTTTGTTAATTCTTTCAAAGAACCAGCTTCTGGTTTCATTGATCTGTTCTACTGTTTTTTGTTTTGTTTTTGTTTCAATAGCATTTATTCCTGCTCTAATCTTTATTATTTCCTGTCTTCTGCTGGTTTTGGATTTTATTTGTGGGGTTTTTTTCCCCAGCTCTTTGAGGTATAAGGTTAGGTTGTGTATCTGAGACCTTTCTCCCTTCTTTAGGATGGCCTGGATTGCTATATACTTCCCTCTTATGACTGCCTTTGGTGCGGCCCACAGGTTTTGAATTGTGGTGTTATCATTTTCATTGGTTTCCATGTAGTTTTTAATTTCCTCCTTAACTTCTTGGTTTCATTCATTCTTTAGTAAAATGTTCCTTAGTCTCCAAGTATTTGTTATCTTTCCAAATTTTTTCTCATGGTTGATTTCGAGTTTCATCACGTTGTGGTCTGAAAATATGCACAGTATGATCTCGATCTTTTTGTACTTGTTGAGGCTTGATTTATGTCCCAGTATGTGATCTATTCTGGAGAACATTCCATGTTCACTGGAGAAAAATGTATATTCCACTGCTTTAGCGTAAAATGTTCTGAATATATCTGTTAAGTCAGTCTGGTCCAGTGTGTCATTCAGAACCTTGCTTTCCTTGTTGATTTTCTGTTTAGATGATCTGTCCATTGCTGTAAATGGGGTGTTGAAGTCTCCTACTATACTGGTATTGTTATCAATGAGTTCCTTTACGTTTGTGAATAATTGATTTATATATTTGGATGCTACCACATTTGGAGCATAAATGTTTACAACCATTATGTCTTCTTGGTTAGATCTTCTTGGATAGATCCCTAATTATGATACAATGCCCTTCTTCATCTTTTGTTACAGTTTTTCTTTTAAAGTCTAGGTTGTCTGATATAAGTATGGCTACTCTGGCTTTCTTTTGATGACCATTAGCATGGTAGATGGTTCTCCATCACTTTACTTTCAATCTGAAGGTGCCTTTAGGGCTAAAGTGTGTCTCTTTAAACAGTATATAGATGGATCTTGGTTTTTTTTTTTTTATCCATTCTGTTACCCTATGTCTTTTGATTGGAGCATTTAGTCCATCGATGTTTAGAGTGAGTACTGAAAGATGAGTTTATTGTCATTATGTTTCTTGTAGAGTTAGAGTTTCTTGTGGTGTTCTCTGGTCCTTTTTAGTCTTTGTTACTTTTGGTCTTTTTTTTTTCTCTTTTCATCCCATAGAGAGTCCTCCTTAAATTTTCTTGCAGGGCTGGTTTAGTGGTCATGAGCTCCTTTAATTTTTGTTTGTCTGGGAAACATTTTATCTCTCCTTCTATTTTGAATGACACCCTTGCTGGATAAAGAATTCTTGGCTGCATATTTTTCCTATTCAGCATATTGAATATATCCCACCACTCCTTTCTGGCCTGTCAAGTTTCTGTGGATAAGTCTGATGCAGACCTGATCTGTCTTCCTTTGTAGGTTAAGGATTTTTTTTTCCTTGTTGCTTTCCTAATTCTTTCCTTGCCTGAGAATTTCATGAATTTGACTATGATATGCCATGTTGGTGGTCATTTTTTTGTTGAATATTGTGGGAGTCCTCTATGCTTCCTGGATTTTGATAGCTGTGTCTTTCCCCAGGTTAGGAAAGTTTTCTGCTAAGACTTGCTCACATGAACTTTCTACCCCTTTTTCTCTCTCTTCATCTTATGGGATCCCTATGATTCTGAAGTTATTCCTTTTTAATGAGTCACTGATTTCTCTTATTCTTAAATCATGTTCTTTTGCTTTAGTCTCCCTCTTTTTTTTCTGCTTCATTATTCTCCATAAGTTTTTTCTCTATATCGCTGATTTGCTGCTCTCTCTCATACCGTCTTGCTGCCGTGGCATCCAGTCGAAATTTCAGCTCAGTTATAGCATTTTTTATTTCATTCTGACTAGCTTTTACTTCTTTTATCTCTGTAGAGAGGGATTCTAATCTAATTTTGACCCCACCTAGTCCTTATTATTATGATTTTAAATTCTGCTTCATACATCTTGCTTGTATCTGTGTTGGGTAAGTCCCTGGCTGTCATTTCTTCCTGCTCTTTCTTTTGGGACGAATTCCTTTATTTTGTTACTTTGAAGGGTGAAAAGGAATTAATAAGGTAAAACAAATTTTTAATTAAAAAATTGAAAACAACACACATACAACAAGAAAAATCAAATACATGATGCTAGATCCTAGGTATGTTTCGGTCTGGTTATTGAAAGGAGCTTGATTGATTGGAGAAAAAAGGGGGATAATTAAAATTAAAGAATTAAAAACAACAAACACACACACACACACAATGAAATAAGTGATGCTAGGTCCTAGTTGTGTTTTGGTCTGGTTATTGAAAGGACCTTTGGGGCGCCTGGGTGGCTCAGTCGGTCAAGCGTCCAACTTCGGATCAGGTCATGATCTCATGGTTCGTGGATTTGAGCCCCACATCGGGCTCTGTCCTGACAGATGTCTCAGAAATAAATAAAACCTTTTTAAAAAGTTTTCAAAGGAGCTTGATTGGTTAGAGAAAAAGGGAAAAAGTGAAGAAAGTGAAAAAAGAAACAAAAAAGTTTGAAAATTTTAGAAAATGAATAGGATGAAACAGAATGACTTGAAATTATGAAAGTAAAATAGAATTTGAAAATTTCACAAAAAGTAAAAAATTTAGTCAAAAAAATAAAGGAAAATATTTTTAGCAAAAATGTTTTTAAAAATAATTTTTTATCTTTCTGTATTCAAGTAAAAGGAAACAAAAAAAATAAAAAAAAGAAAATTTAATAGTTGTGTCAGTGAACAGACTGAAATATTATTGATATTATATCGTTTTCCCCTAGATGTCAAACTATGGAAGCACTTCCTGTCTGTAAACTAAGCAGGCAGAGAGATTTGTGGTGTTCCTAAAGAGCAAGGTTGGCCCGTTTGGGCAGGGCTTAATGTAATGGCTCTGTTCTCCACTAGATGGTGCTACTTAGCTTACTGGGGTGCATTGTGGCACATGTAGGTGTGTATGAGCATGCGTGAGTGGGGTGAAAATGGTGTCACCAAGGTGCCCAGTCTAGTATCAGAATTCTGTGCTCTCCCTGATCAGGAATTGCACACCTGTCCTTTGTCTTTGGTTTCAGTCCACTCCCCTCTTTTGCACTGTCCATGACCACACCTTCAGGTTTCCAGGTGGCATTTTGCTCCTGAGTTTTTTCTGAGTTCTGGCGGTACTTCCTGACCACTCACTTCTGAGGGACTGTGGCTTTGACCCACTCAGATCCTCTGAGGGCGGGTCTCTGAGCACTGCCCAGGTGCTGGCTACACCCAGAAATGCTAGCAAGACCTTACTGCTGCCAATTTCCAGAGACTTGTGGCTGGGTGCCAGCCTGCCCCAGGAAAAGTTCACACGATCATGTAGCAGCAATATTTCTGAGATTATGGAAAATCTCACATGGCCCAAGAATCTTCTGGACCCATTCTACTCCTGGGAAGTCACTCTTCCCACCGGAGCACCACTTGGTATTTGAGCTATGGAGGTTCAGACTCTGCACTCCCCCTCTTTATGGAGTCTTAATGGAACTTAAACTCTCTCCTTTCTCCATTTGCCCTTTGTACTTCAGTCCCTGTGGCTTTTTCCACGATTTTTCAAACTTCTCTTCAGCTGCTTTTTTAGGGGGTGCATTTTCCATACTCTCCTGTCTCTGTCCTCTCTCTGTAAGCAAAAACAGATCCCTGCCCTCCATATCTCCTTTCTCCCCCAGTTCACCTCTCTGCACTGCATATGTGCTGTGTTCTGTTGTTTACGTTGTGCAGATTGTTTTTTTTTTACTGTTTTTTTATTTTTTATTTTTACAAATAGTTTATTGTCAAATTAGTTTCCACATAACACCCAGAGCTCATCCGCAAAAGTGCCCTCCTCCATGCCCATCCTCCCCTCCTCCCGCACACCCACCAGTCCTCAGTTTGTTCTCAGCATTGAAGAGTCTCTCATGGTTTGCCTCTCTCCCTCTCCCCCAACATTTCCCCCTTCTTCTCCCCCTTGTCCTCACGTAAGCCCCTCCTAATCCTCCTATACGTGAAAACATATGATATGTGTCCTTCTATGCCTGACTTATTTCGCTCAGCATAACACCCTCAAGGTCCAACCATGTTGCTACACATGGCCAGATTTCATTGCTTCTCATTGCCATGTAGTATTCCATGGTATAGATAAACCACATCTTCTCGATCCAGTCATCTGTTGATGGACACTTAGGCTCTTTCCAGGTTTTAGCTATTGTTGAGAGTGCTGCTAGGAACATTGGGGTCCATGTGCTCCTATGCCTCAGCATTTCTGTATCCCTTGGGTAAATTCCTAGCAGTGCTATTGCTGGGTCATAGGGGAGTTCTATTGTTAGTTTCCTTAGGAACCTCCACACTGTTTTCCAGAGGGCTGTACCAGTTTACATTCCCACCAACAGTGTAGGAGGGTGCCCGTTTCTCCACATCCTCGCCAGCATCTAGAGTTCTCTGAATTGCTCATTTTAGCCACTCTGACTGGCTTGAGGTGGTATCTCTGTGTGGTTTGATTTGTATTTCCCTGATGAGGAGGGATGCTGAGCTTCGTTTCCTGTGTCTGTTGGCCATCTGGATGTCCTCTTTGGAGAAGTGTCTGTTCATATCTTCTGCCCATTTCTTCACTGGGTTCTTTGTTTTTCGGGTGTGGAGTTTGGTGAGTCCCTTATAGATTTTGGATATCAACCCTTTATCTGATATGTCATTTACAACTATCTTTTCCCATTCCATCGGTTACCTATTAGTTTTGTGGGTTGTTTCCTTTGTTGTCCAGAAGCTTTTAATCTTGATGAGGTCCCAATCGTTTATTTTTGCTCTTGATTCCCTTGCTTTTGGAGATGTGTGAAGTAAGAAGTTGCTGCGGTGGATGTCAAGGAGGTTGTTTTCTGCTTTCTCTTCTAGGGTGTTGATAGTTTCCTGTCTCACGTTCAGGTCCTTTATCCATTTTGAGTTTATTTTTGTGTATGGTGTGAAAAAATGATCCAGCTTCATTCTTCTGCATGTTGCTGTCCAATTCTCCCAACACCATCTGTTAAAAAGGCTGTCTTTTTTCCATTGGATACTCTTTCCTGCTTTGTCAAAGATTAGTTGGCTGTATACTTTTGGGTCCACTTCTGAGTCTCAATTCTGTTCCATTAGTCTATGTGTCTGTTTTTGTGCCAATACCATAGTGTCTTGATGATGACAGCTTTGTAGTAGAGGCTCAAGTCTGGGATGGTGATCCCTCCCGTTTTGGTTTTATTTTTCAGTATTACATTGGCTACTCGGGGTCCTTTGTGGTTCAATACAAATTTTAGGATAGTTTGCTCTAGTTTTGAGAAGTATGCTGGTGACATTTTGATAGGAATTGCATTGAATGTGTAGACAGCTTTGGATAGTAATGACATCTTAACTACATTTATTCTTCCTATCCATGAGCATGGAATGTTTTTCCATTTCTTTGTGTCTTCTTCAAGTTCCTTCATCAGTTTTCTATAGTTCTCATCATACAGATCTCTTGTATCCTTGGTTAGGTTTATTCCGAGGTATTTAATAGTTTTTTGTGCAATTGTGAATGGGATAAGCTCCTTGATTTCTCCTCCTGTTGCTTCGTGGTTGGTTTATAAAAGTACAACCGATTTCTGTTCGTTGATTTTGTACCCTGCAACATGGCTAAATTCTTGGATCAGATCTAGTAGGCTTCTGGTGGAGTCTGTCGGGTTTTTTATGTGGAAAATCATGTCATCTGCGAAGAGTGAAAGTTTGACTTCCTCTTTGCCAATTCTGATGCCTTTGATTTCCTTTTGGTGTCGGATGGCTGATGCTAGGACTTCCAGCACTATGTTAAACAGCAGTGGTGAGAGTGGGCATCCCTGTCGTGTTCCTGATCTCAGGGGGAAAGCTCTGAGTTTTTCCCCGTTGAGGATGATGTTAGCTGAAGGCTTCTCATAGATGGCTTTGATGATGTTTAAGTAAGTTCTTCTATCCCGACTTTCTCAAGAGTCTTTATTAAGGAGAAATGCTTTATTTTGTCAAATGCTTTTTCTGCATCTATTGACAGGATCATATGGTTTTTATCTTTTCTTTTATTGATGTGATGTATCACATTCATTGATTTGCGAATGTTGAACCAGCCCTGTAAACAGGAATGAATCCCACTTGATCTTGGTGGATAATTCTTTTCATGTGCTCCAGGATTCGATTTGCAAGGATAGTGTTGAGGATTTTTGCATCTGTATTCATCAAGGATATTGGCCTGTAGTTCTCGTTTTTTGCTGGATTTCTGTCTGGCTTGGGAATCAGTGTGATGCTGGCTTCATAAAATGAGTCGGGGAGTTTTCCTTCTATTTCTGTTTTTTGGAATAGCTTGAGAAGAATTGGGATTAATTCTGTTTTAAATGTCTGTAGAATTCCCCAGGGAAGCCATCAGGTCCAGGGCTCTTATTTGTTGGGAGATTTTTGATCACTGATTCGATTTCTTCACTCGTTATGAGTCTGTTCAGGTTTTCTATTTCTTCCCTTGTGAATTTTGGTAGTGAGTGTGTGTTTAGGAATTTGGCCATTTCTTCTAAGTTGTCCAATTTGTTGGCATATAATTTTTCATAGTATTCCCTGATAATTGCTTGTATTTCTGAGGGGTTGCTTGTAATAAGTCCATTTTCATTCATAATTTTGTCTATTTGGGTGCTCTCTCTTTTCTTTTGGATAAGTCTGCCTAGAGGTTTGTCAATTTTGTTTATTTTTTCAGAAAATCAACTCCAGGTTTCACGGATCTATTCAATTGTTTCTTTGGTCTCTATATTGTTTATTTCTGCTCTAATTTTTACTATTTCTCTTCTTCTACTGGGTTTAGGGCGTCTTCGTTGACCTGCCTCTAGTGCCTTTAAGTGAGTTGTTAGATTTTGGACTTGCCCTTTTTCTAATCTCTAGAAATAGGCCTGGAGAGCAATGTACTTTCCTCTTAGGACTGCCTTTTTCGCATCCCATAAATTTTAGATTGTTGTGTTCTCATTTTCATTTGTTTCCATATATTTTTTAATTTCATCTCTAATTGCCTGTTTGGCCCATTCATTCTTTAGTAGGGTGTTCTTTAACCTCCATGTTTTTGGAGGTTTTCCAGACTTCTTCCTGTAATTGATTTCAAGTTTCAAAGCATTATGATCTGACTGTGTGCTTGGCATGATCTCAATTCTTTTATATTTATTGAGGGCTGCTTTATGTCCCACTATGTGATCTATCTTGGAGAATGTGCCATGCGCACTTGAGAAGAAAGTAAATGCCCTGGCCTCAGGATGTAAAGTTCTAAATATATCTGTCAGATCCATCTGGTCCAAAGTGTCTATCAAGTCCATTATTTCTTTAGTGATTTTCTTTCTGGTTGACCTATCCATTGCTGTAAGTGGAGTATTAAAGTTCCCTCCTATTAGCACATTCTTATCTATAAGCTTGTTTCTCTTTGTGATTGTTTTATATATGTAGGTGTTCCCATATTCGGTGGGTTGACATTAATGATAGTTAGTTCTTTCTGATGGATGGACCCTGTAATTATTATGTAGTGCCCTTCTTCATCTCTTTTTATTGTCTTTAATTTAAAGTCCAGTTTGTCTGTTATAAGTATAGCTACGCCGGCTTTCTTTTGATTTCCTGTAGCATGACATATATTACTCCATTCTCTTACTTTTAATCTGAAGGTATCTTCCAGTCTAAAATGATTTTCTTGTAGACAGAATATAGATGGATTTTGTTTTTTTATCCATTCTGCTATCCTATGTCTTTTGATTGGAATATTCTGCCCTTTTACATTCAGTGTTATTATTGAAATATTTCGGTTTAGAGTCTTTATATCCTTTGTAGGGTTCATGTTTGTGGTGGTGTCTCTAGTATCTTTGTTCCTTGCAACATTTCCTTCAGAGCGTCCCCCTCAGGATTTCTTGTAGTGCTGGCTTTATGGCGACAAATTCTTTCTATTTCTGTTTATTTGGAAAGGCTTTTATCTCTCCTTCTATTTTGAATGACAGGCTTGCTGGCAGAGGATTCTTGGCTGCATATTTTTAATGTTCATCACATTGAAGATCTCCTGCCATTCCTTTCTGGCCTTCCAAGTTTCAGTAGATAGGTCAGTCACTACTCTAATAGGTTTCCCTTTGTATGTGAGGGCCCTTTTCTCCCTGGCTGCTTTCAGAATTCTCACTTTGTCCTTGTAATTTTCCATTTTCACTATGATATATCCTGCAGAAGATCGATTCAGATAATGTCTGAGGGGAGTTCTCTGAGCCTCTTGTATTTCAACATTTACTTCCTTCCCCAGGGCGGGGAAGTTCTCTGCTATAATTTCTTCCAGGACTCCTTCAGCCTCTTTCCCTCTCTCTTTCTCTTCTGGGATTCCTATGTTATGGATATTGTTGTGTTTGACCGTATCGCTGAACTCTCGAACTCTTCTTTCCTGTTCCTGGATCAGTTTGTCTCTTTTTTGGTCAGCTTCTTGTTTTTCTATAATGGTGTCTTCCAAATCACTTATTCTCCTTTCTCCCTTTTCAATCCTTGCATTGGAGGCCTCTAATTAATTATGTATCTCATTTATCACATTTTTTAGTTCTTCATGCCTATTTTCATTTCCATTCTGTCTATAACCATAGTTTCTTTGATGTCCCCTATGTTTTTTTTCAAGCCCAGCTATTAATTTTACCATTATATTCTAAAATCTTGTTCAGTTATGCTGCTTATATATGTTTTGAGCAGTTCATTAGCTGTCTTTTCTTCTTGGAGTTTCTTTGGAGGAGAGCTCTTTCGTTTCGTCATTTTAGTTAGCTTTCCGGCTCTCGTTGGTTTTAAAGACTTGTTATGCTCTCTGCACCTATGAGCACTGCTTTATCCAAGAAGACTCTTTGACTGTCCAGGGCCTATCCTTTCAGAGAGTGTTTTTTGAATGGTATCTCTTGGTCACTCTTCTTCGCAGGGAGCCACGGAGAGTCGAAGTGGAAGAGAAATAGTGGCTGAAACTGTTCATAGAACTGTCCCTGGAGGATAGAAAAATCTTGTTCGGGGATGGCGAGAGTCCTAATATCCCACTCCTAAGTGCAGGGTGTTCAGAGAGTGATTGTATATTTAGCATGGCGCTGACATTGGGCGGGGTGCCCCAGTCCCAGGTGACACCAGGAGAAACTGCTCTGCTGCTCTCCCAGCTTAATCCCTGACTGGGAAGAGGCCTGCCCATGGGATTACATTTCAGAGAGTATCAATAGAGCATGCTACCTAAGACCTGAAAAGAAGGCAGGATTGGGACACAGAACACGGCCCACCATGGATACGCCCGAGGCACAGGGAGATCGGACCCAAAAGAGTAATTTGCAACACTTGGCTTGAGAAGGGACTGGGGCGCCACCATTTATCTCCCCACAACCACCAATGCGGATCCTCAGGGAGCGCACGCAGGACCGCAGTGGAGGCAAGACCTGCCTACATCAAACCATGTCCATGCCCACTAGAAAGCTGCTTTTTTTTTTCTTTGCTGGAGCCCGGGGCAAGACCACCATGGATGCACTGCCCTGATTAATTCTGGTCACTGGCTTTCTTAAACAGTCACATTTAATCCATTCTCTAGATGTATATTCTACACCTCCACTGCTAATCGATTCTTTCTCCTCGCCTCCTACCATATTCTCCTTTTTCTCTCTCTGAATCAAGTCCCTTAGTCTCTCTGCCTGGTCATTGTGCAATCTCACTTTTTCCCCACCCTGTCATTTCACTCTTTGTATATGTTCTTCCAACAGCACTGCATTCAACCTGCTCTTTACTTGTAGCTGGGAATTCTGGTTTTATGTTTTTAGACTGTCCTTTCTCTTTTGGGATTTTTCTTTTTCTTTTTCCTTTTTTATTTCTTTATTTTCTCCTTTCGTATTGCTTGTTTGTTTGATTTTTCTGTGTGTTTGCAACACAAGTTACCAGAGACACCACAACAGGCATGAACCCTAGAAAGAACACAGTAAGTCTAAACCTATATTTTTCCAATCATAACACTGAATGTAAATGGACTAAATGCTCCAATAAAAAGACATAGGGTAAAAGAATGGATAAAAAACAAAATCCATCTATTTGCTTTATACAAGCGACTCATTTAAACCAGACGGCACCTTCAGATTGAAACTAAGGGGATGGAAAAATATCTATCATGCTACTGGAAGTCAAAAGAAAGCCAGAGTAACCATACTTATATCAGACAAAGTGGAATTTAAAGTAAAGGCAGTAACAAGAGATGATGAAGAAGAAGAAGAAGAAGAAGAAGAAGAAGAAGAAGAAGAAGAAGAAGAAGAAGAAGAAGAAGAAGAAGATTATATAATAATTACAGGGTCTATCCATCAGGAAGAGCTAACAAGTATAAATGTGTCTGCACTGAATATGGAAGCATCCAAATACATAAAGCAATTAATCACAAACAGAAACAATCTTATGAATAAGAATGTGCTAATACCAGGGGACTTTAATATTCCACTTACAGCAATGGATAGATCAACTAGACAGAAAATGACTAAAGAGGAACTGGAAGATGGCGGAGAAGTAGGGAGCTCGGGCATTTCGCTTACACCCATCTCTGAAACAGAGAAGGCCTGAAGTCATAGGACACTGAGCCACAAGAGTTTGGGAAGAGAAAGACACAGAACACACTGAGAAGGAAAACTCATAAGTGTGTGAGTGCGAACTGGGGAAGATAAAAATGGGACAGGACCGGATATACGGAGGGAGGGGAGGGAACCCGGCTTGCGTGCAGCGCAGTGAGTGATGAGCCGCGGTGAGTGGTGGTGAGCTGCACTGAGTCCAGGGGAAAGGAAAGAGAAGCTGAGATTGCTTATAGAACCGTGTCTGAAGAAGAGAAGAACCTCAGCTTGGAAAAGGAATGTTTTTTAGTTCTGGCTGGGGTGTTGACTTTGAACTAGGTGCCCTTGGTCCCAGAAGGCACCAGAAAAAACTGCCCTGCAGCACTCCCGGCACCATAACTGACGGCGGCCTGGTGGCACAATGGCAGCACCATCCCTGGCAGTGGCGGCCCGGTGGCAGAGCAGCAGCGGTAGCAGTGCGCCGCAGAGGCACTAACTCTGGGGACCTGAAGTTCCTACGTTCCCCGAAAGCACTTGGGTTGTATCCCTGATTTACCCCGGCAGAACTGAGGCTGCAACACTTCCGCCACCCCCCACTCAACCCCTGACAGCAGGGAAGCAGTGACCTTCGGGACTGTTTAGGGAGGTATAACAATGCCCACAGACAGGGACCTGGAAACTAGGCGGGGCACGGGGTATAAAACTCAGCCAACCTTGACTACATACTCAGCACAGGGAGATCAGACCCAAAGGAGTGATTTGCAAAGCTTGGTTGAGAAGGGACTGGGGCGACGCCATTCTTCTCCCCACAATCACCAAGGCTGGACTTCAGGGAACTGATAGCAGACACAGTGGAGGCTAGACCTGCCTAAACCAAACCACGCCCATCCCCGCCAGAGAGCTGTTTTGTTGTAGTTTTTGATGTTGTTGTTGTTGTTTTTGCCTGAGCCTGGGTTTGCCTGTTTATTGGTTTTGTCTGTTTGTTTGTGTATGTTTGTTCCCGGTGTGGTTATGTGTTTTCTTTTTCCGGGGCTCCCTCAAGAAACAAGCCAAGGTACACATGGTGGAGAGTCCCAAATAACCAGTATGAATAGAGAAACAAAATAACGAAACGCTCAACAAGAGAAACCAAGAGATACCATTCAAAGAAAACTTCCTGAACACACAGTCCCTGAACAGTCAAAGAGCCCTCATTAATACAACAGAATTCACAGGGGCAGAGTGTACAAGAAGCTTTTAAAATTAACAAAACATAGAAAGGGATCCAAAATGACAAAACGAAAGAACTCTCCCATAAAGAAATTCCAGGAAGAAATGACAGCTAAAGAACTGCTCAAAACAGTTATAAGCCACATAACTGAACAAAAATTTAGAGCAATAATCATAAAATTAATCGTTATGCTTGAAAGAAGCATGGAAGATATCAGAGAATCTATTGCTACAAACACTATGGAACTCAAAAATAGATATGATGAATTAAAAACTGCTATAAATGAGATACATAATAAACTGGAGGTGTCCAATGCACGGAATAAAGAGGCAGAAAAGAGAATAGGTGATTTAGAAGGCACTATTATAAAAAAGAGGAAGATGAGAAAAAGAGAGATAAACTTATCCAGGAATACAAAAAGAGATTTCGATAGCTCAGCGATACAATCAAATGGAACAACATCCGAATCATAGGAATCCTAGAAGAGGAAGAGAGAGGGAAAGGTGCTGAAGGAGTCCTTGAACAAATTATAGCAGAGAACTTCCCCAACCTGGGTAAGGAAATAGATGATGAAATTCAAGAGTCACAGAGAACTCCCCTCAGAAGTAACTTGAATAGATCTTCTGCATGACATATCATAGTGAAACTGGCAAAATATAATGATAAAGAGAGAATGTTGAGACCACTCAGGAAGAAAAGGGCCCTAACATACAAAGGGAAACCTATCAGAGTGGTGATAGACCTATCTACTGAAACTTGGCAGGCCAGTAAGGAATGGCAGGAGACTTTCAATGTGATGAACGGAAAAAATATACAGCCAAGAATCCTAGATCCAACAAATTAGTCATTCAGAATAGATGGAGAGATAAAAGTCTTTCCAAATAAACAAAAATTGAAAGAATTTGTCACCACTAAACCAGCCCTAAAAGAAATCATGAGGGGGACTCTCTTAGGGAAGTGTTGCAAGGAACGAAGATACCAGAGACACCACCACAAGCATGAATCCCACAAAGGACACAATGAATCTAAACCTACATATTTGAATAATAACACTGAATGTAAATGGGCTGAATGCTCCAATCAAAAGACATAGGGTAGCAGAATGGATAAAAAACAAAATCCATCTATTTGCTGTCTACAAGAGACACATTTTAGTCTGGATGATACCTTCAGATTAAAATCAAGGGGATGGAAAAATATATATCATGCTACTGGAAGTCAAAAGACAGCTGGAGTAGCTATCCTTACATCAGACAAACTGGACTTTAAAGACAATAACAAGGAATGAAGAAGGACATTATATAAAAATTACAGGGTCTCTCCATCAGGAAGAACTAACAATTATAAATATCTATGCACCGAATATGGAAGGACCTAAATATTTAATACAATCACAAACAGAAACAATCTTATAGATAAGAATGTGCTAATAGTAGGGTACGTTAATACTCCACTTACAGCAATAGATAGATCAACCAGACAGAAAATCACTAAATAAACAATAGACTTGAATGACACATTGGAACAGATGGATCTGACAGATATATTAAGAACTGTACATCCTGAGGCAAGGGAATTCACTTTCTTCTCAAGTGCGCATGGCACATTCTCCAAGATAGATCACATACTGGGACATAAAGCAGCCCCCAATAAATGTAAAAGAATTGAGATCATACCTTGCACACATTCAGATCATAATTCTTTGAAACTTGAAATCAATCACAGGAAGAAATATGGAAAACATCCCAAAACATGGACGTTAAAGAACACCCTACTAAAGAATGAATGGGCTAATCAGGCAATTAGGGAAGAAATTTAAAAATATATGGAAACAAATGAAAATGAAAATACAACTATCTAAACTCTATGGGATGCGGAAATGGCAGTCCTAACAGTAGAGTACATTGTACTCCAGGCCTATTTCAAGAAATTAGAGATAGCGCAAGTGCAAAATCTAACAACTCGCCTAAAGAAATTTCGGCAAAACAACAAGAGCACCCCAAACCTAGTAGAAGAAAATAAATAGTAAAAATCAGAGCAGAAATAAACAACATAGAGGCAAAAGAAAATAAAAATTGGTTCTTTGAAAAAAATGAACAAAATTTACAAACCTCTAGCCAGGCTTCTCAAAAAGAAAAGAGAGAGCACCAAAGTAGACAAAATCATGAATGAAAATGGACTTATTACAACCAACACCTCAGAAATACAAGTAATTATCAGGGAATGCTACGAAAAATTATATGCCAACAAACTGGACAACTTAGAAGAAATGGACAAATTCCTAAACACACACTTACTACCAAAATTCACACGGGAAAAAAATAGAAAATCTGAGCACACCCATAACTAGTGAAGAAATCGAATCAGTAATCAAAAATCTCCCAACGAATAAAAGCCCTGGACCTGATGGCTTCCCAGGGCAGTTCTACCAGACATTTAAAACAGAATTAACACCTATTCTTCTCAAGCTATTCCAAAAAATAGGAATTGAAGGAAAATGTTCAGACTCATTTTATGAAGCCAGCATCACTCTGATTCCCAAGCCAGACAGAGATCCAGCAAAAAAGAGAACTGCAGGCCAATATCCTTGATGAATATGGATGCAAAAATCGTCAACAATATCCTTGCAAATCGAATCCAACAGCACATAAAAAGAATTATACACCAAGTGGGATTCATTCCTGGGTACAGGGCTGGTTCAATATTCGCAAATCAATCAATGTGGTCCTCACATCAATAAGGAAAAGATAAAAACCAATGATCCTGTCGATTGATGCAGAAAAGTCATTTGACAAAATACAACATCCGTTATAATAAAGACCCTCGAGAAAGTCAGGATAGAAGGAACCTACTTAAACATCATCAAAGCCATCTATGAGAAGCCTTCAGCTAACATCATCCTCAAAGGGGAAAGAATGAGAGCTTTCCCCCTGAGATGAGGAACACGACAGGGATGTCCACTATCACTACTGTTGTTTAACATAGTGCTGGAAGTCCTAGTATCATCCATCAGACAACAAAAGGAAATCAAAGGCATCAAAATCGGCAAAGAAGAAGTCAAACTTTCCTTTTCGCAGACGACATGATACACTACATACAAAACGCGACAGACTCCACCAGAAGGCTAGTAGAACTTATCCAAGAATTCACCAAAGTTGCAGGGTACAAAATCAACGTACAGAAATCGGTTGCATTCTTATACACCAACAATCAAGCAACAGAAAGAGAAATCAAGAAACTGATCCCATTCACAACCTCACAAAAAAACCATAAAATAGCTAGGAATAAACGTAACCAAGGATACAAGAGATCTGTATGATGAAAACTATAGAAAACTTATGAAGGAAATTGAAGAAGACACAAAGAAATGGAAAAACATTCCATGCTCATGGATTGGAAGAATAAATATAGTTAAAATGTCAATACTACCCAAAGCAATCTACACATTCAATGCAATCCCCATCAAATTTGCTCCAGCATATTTCTCAAAAAAAGAAGAAACTATCCTAAAATTTGAATGGAACCACAGAAGACCCTGAATAGCCAAAGTAATACTAAAAAATAAAACCAAAACGGTAGGCATCACCATCCCAGACTTTAGCCTGTACTACAAAGCTGTCATCATCAAGACGCTATGGTATTGGCACAAAAACAGACACAGAGACCAATGATATAGAATAGAAAATTCAGATTTGGACCCAAAAGTGTACAGCCAACTAATCTTTGACAAAGCAGGAAGGAGTATCAAATGAAAAACAGACAGCCTTTTTAACAGATGGTGTTGGGAGAACTGGACAGCAATATGCAGAAGAATGAAACTAGATCAATTTCTCACACCATACACAAAAATAAACTCAAAATGGATAAAGGACCTGAACGTGAGACAGGAAACCATCAAAACCCTAGAGAAGAAAGCAGGAAACAACCTCCTTGACCTCCACCGCAGCAACTTCTTACCTGACACATCACCAAAAGCAAAAGAATCAAGCGCAAAAATAAACTGTTGGGAACTCATCAAGATGATAAGCTTCTACACGGCAAAGGAAACAATCCACAAAACTAATAGTCAACCAACGGAATGGGAAAAGATAGTTGCAAATGACATGTCAGATAAAGGGTTAATATCCAAAATCTATAAGGAACTCCCCAAACTCCACAGCCGAAAAACAAACAACCCAGTGAAGAAATGGGCAGAAGATATGAACAGACACTTCTCCAAAGAGGACATCCAGATGGCCAACAGACACAGGAAACGAAGCTCAGCATCCCTCCTGATCAGGGAAATACAAATCAAAACCACACTGAGATACCAGCTCATGCCAGTCACAGTGGCTAAAATGAGCAAATCAGAGGACTCCAGATGCTGGCGAGGATGTGGAGAAACGGGCACCCTCTTACACTGTTGGTGGGAATGTAAACTGGCACAGCCCCTCTGGAAAACAGTGTGGAGTTTCCTCAAAAAATTAACAATAGAACACCCCTATGACCCAGCAATAGCACTGCTAGGAATTTACCCAAGGGATATAGAAAGCCTGATGCATAGGAGCACATGTACCCCAATGTTTATAGCAGCACTGTCAACAATAGCCAAAACATGGAAAGAGCCTAAGTGTCCATCAACGGACGAATGGATCAAGAAGATGTGGTTTACCTACACGGCGGAATACTAAATGACAATGAGAAACAATGGAATCTGGCCATGTGTAGCAATATGGATGGACCTTGAGGGTGTTATGCTGAGCGAAATAAGTCAGGCGGAGAAGGCCAAATATCATATGTTTGCACGCATAGGAGGATTAGGAGGAACTTAACGGAGGACCATGGGGGAGAAGAAGGGAGGAAATAGTGGGGGAGAGGGAGGGAGGCAAACCATGATAGACTCTTGAATGCTGACAACAAACTGAGGACCGATGGGTGTGTGGCGGGGGAGGGAGGAGATGGGCATGGAGGAGGACACTTGTGGGGTAAGTACTGGGTGTTATATGGAAACCAACTTAAGAATAAGGTATTTGAAAAAAGAAAAAAAGAGATCTGTATGATGAAAACTATAGAAAACTTATGAAGGAAATTGAAGAAGACACAAAGAAATGGAAAGACATTCCATGCTCACGGATTGGAAGAATAAATACAGTTAAAATGTCATTACTACCCAAACCAATCTATGCATTCAATGCAATCCCCATGAAAATTGCACCAGCATTCTTCTCTTTTTTTTTTTAATTTTTTTAATGTTTTATTTATTTCTAGGAGAGAGAGAGAGACAGCGTGAGCAGGGGAGGGTCAGAGAGGGAGTCACAGACTGAAACAGGCTCCAGGCTCTGAGCTGGCAGTCAGCACAGAGCCCGACGCGGGGCTCGAACCCACGAACCGCGAGATCATGACCCAAGCGAAAGTCGGACGCTTAACCGACTAAGCCACCCAGGCGCCCCTCACCAGCATTCTTCTCAAAGCTAGAACAAACTATCCTAAAATTTGTATGGAACCACAAAAGACCCCGAATAGCCAAAGTAATATGGAAGAAGAAAACCAAAACAGGAGGCATCACCATCCCAGACTTTAGCCTGTACTACAAAGCTGTCATCATCAAGACGCTATGGTATTGGCACAAAAACAGACACAGAGACCAATGATATAGAATAGAAAATTCAGATTTGGACCCAAAAGTGTACAGCCAACTAATCTTTGACAAAGCAGGAAAGAGTATCCAATGGAAAGAAGACAGCCTCTTTAACATTTGGTGCTGGGAGAACAGGACAGCAACATGCAGAATCATGAAACTAGAACATTTTCTCACACAATACACAAAAATAAACTCAAAATGGATAAAGGATCTGATAGTGAGACTTGTGTGTCTCATCAAAACCCTAGAGAAGAAAGCAGGAAACAACCTCCTTGACCTCCACCGCAGCAATTTCTTACTTGACACATACCCAAAGGCAAGGGAATCAAGAACAAAAATGAATTATTTGACCTCATCAAGACTAAAACATTCTCCACGTCAAAGGAAACAATCCAAAAAAATAGTAGGCAACCAACAGAGTGGGAAAAGATAGTTGCAAATGATATATCAGATAAAGTGCTAGTATCCAAAATATATAAGGAACTCACCAAACTCCACAACCGAAATCAAAGGATCCAGTGAATAAATTGGCTTAAGATATGAACAGACCCTTCTCCAAAGAGGACATCCAGATGGCCAACAGACACAGGAAACGATGCTCAGCATCCCTCCTCATCAGAGAAATACAAATCAAAACCACACTGAGATACCACCTCACGCCAGTCAGAGTGGCTAAAATGAGCAAATCTGAAGACTCTAGATGCTGGCAATGATGTGGAGAAATGAACATCCTTTTACACTCTTGGTGGGAATGTCTACTGTTACAGCCCCTCTGTAAAGCAGTGTTGAGATTCCTCAAAAAATTAACACTAGAACTCCCTATGGCCCAGCAATAGCGTTGTTAGGAATTTACCCAAGGGATACAGGAGTGCTGATACATAGGGGCACATGTACCCCAATGTTCATAGCAGCACGGTCTACCATAGCTAAAACATGGAATGAGCCCAAATGTCCATCAACTGACGAATGGATCAAGAAGACGTGGTTCATCTATACAATGGAATAGCACATGGCAATAAGAAAAAATGAAATCTGGCCGTTTGTAGCAAAGTGGATGTATCTCGCGGGTGTTATACTGAATTAAATAACTCAGGCAGAGAAGGACAGATCCATATGTTTGCGCATATAGGAAGATTAGGAAGCATTTAATGGAGGACCATGGAGGAGGAGAAGGGGAAAAACAGTTTTGGATTGAGAAGGAGGCAAACCATCAGAGACTCTTGAATACTGAGAACAAACTGAGAGCTGATGAGGGTGGGGGAGAGGGGAAGGGGGATCATGGGCATGAAGGAAGGCACTTTTTGGGATGATCAGTGGGTGTTATATGGAAACCAACTTAACAATAAACTATGAAAGAAAAAAATTAAAAATAATAAATAAAATTGAAAAAATACCCATCATCCATCTAGCCAATTTCCCACCCACATCCCTCCGTCATCCCTCAGTTTGTTCTCGTCTTAAGAGTTTCAATTGTTTTCTGCATATTCACATGCCACCCACCCCTCCCCCTATTCTT
Organism: Proteles cristata cristata; assembly: GCA_017311185.1. Taxonomy (NCBI): domain Eukaryota; kingdom Metazoa; phylum Chordata; class Mammalia; order Carnivora; family Hyaenidae; genus Proteles; species Proteles cristata. The sequence continues at coordinate 145,586 of JAESUZ010004027.1, read as the reverse complement.
CTTTTAGATCTCCAGGACCTTGAGTGTTGTGTGATCCAGATTATGTAAAATATTAACAATAAGGAGATATGATTACTGCTGACAAAGAAGTCCCATACAGTGTACTCTGGGAAAAGTTGGGGAAGATAGTGTCATGTATTGTGTGGACAGTGTGCAAATAATAGACATGATCATGGGTATAGAAAGGGTCTACTCTGGGTGAATCTGCCAATGATTGGAAGATATTGGAATGAAGAGTGTATACAGGTATATTGTGGTCTACAAGTATATCTGTATCACTTATATTTCTTAATCTGTCTAGTTATTAACTTATTCTACAAGAACCTACCTACTCCATTTAGGTACTATTATTAGGCACTGAGATACATACAAGAAAATCTTGATTAGAATCCTTGCCTTCAGGGAATTTATCATCTAGTGGGAACTGTAAGAAATTGGAATATAAAACACATGGATATCTGGGATATCAAAAGCAAAGGAAGAATTTTTACACCAAGTTTTCATGAAACTCATAAGAGCGACACCTGATGGTGACTTGTGTTTCCATGTGTTTCCATATAGGCTTCTGGAAGGAGGTGTCATCTAGTCTGAAATCTAAAACATGAGTAGTCATTGCCCAGGCAAGGGGAGTTAAGAGATAGTGCCATTAGCAATATGATATAGCCCATGCAAAATTCATAAAAACAGAAATTCTGTGAAGTTAAACAAAAGATTGATTTTTTTTGATGTTTTTCTAAAGAGAGTGTGATGACATATAAGACCTGGGAATAATTTTTAAAGTTTTGAGACATATAGTAGAGAACCAAGTTAGTACGATATAAATGATTTAATGATTAGTAGTATAAAATGTATAGCATTTGAACTTGTACTGAAAGACTGGGATAATTTTTTTCTAGTGAAAAGTCTGGTTTAAAAAGACCCATTTTCCAGATGTGCATAAACGTTAGAGTGTTTGGGATGCTTGAAAGTGAGTTATGATGTTCTGTTTTCTGGAAAATTATAAACATTTGTGAAAGAGGTGTTTGGTATATTCTTTAGTAAGTGAGAAGTTTCCAAACTTTTAAAAATCACATTTGTGGTACATAGCTGAGTGATTAAACTTACTATGTGGATCATCATTGAGAAAATAAGAGAAAGGTTGGAGACCTGGAGGAGTAATTGAAGGCTTGGAAACTAATCCACAAAGGCTATAGTAACAGATCAAAGAAAAAGATCCGAATTTCTGTTAGGGGCAATGGGATTGGCGTGGCTTCTTCTAGACACCCCCCCCCCACCCCAATTGCATGTGAGACCAACGTTCCAAGGAAATAGATTAGCAGAAAGGTTCTTTTCTCCTTCCTCGTGTCTTTTTACCCATATTACTGGACTCCTCAATCTCTGGTATTAAAAAAGAATTCACACACAGAACAGACAGAGTACTAGACTGGAAGTCTGGTGTCCTGGATTTAGATCCTGTTTCTAACATTACACAGTTGTGCATTCTCAAGCAAATCCCTTAACATTTCTTTTTCTTTTTTATTTATTTATTTATTTATTTATTTATTTATTTATTTATTTATAGGAGAGAGAGAGACAGCGTGAGCAGGGGAGGGTCAGAGAGAGAGGGAGTCACAGACTGAAACAGGCTCCAGGCTTCGAGCTGGCAGTCAGCACAGAGCCCGACGCGGGGCTCGAACCCGCGAACCGCGAGATCATGACCTAAGTGAAAGTCGGACGCTTAACCGACTAAGCCACCCAGGCGCCCCAATCCCTTAACATTTCTGATCTCCAGTTTTCTCTCTGAGAAGTAAAGGTAGACATGTCTTGAGTCCATAATTTGTGCATTGCAGTATTTGTATGTATCTGTAAGATGCCCAGTTGAAAACATGATGCAACCCCTGCTCTTTGGTATATCAAAATCTATATGCATATAACTGATTGTCATAAAAGAGTGCTAGTGACAATAACCCTAAGAAAGAAGTAGCCTTCAAAGACAGAAAGGATACACATTTTAGCCTAGGGAAGACTCATGTTAGTAATAAGATGGAAGCATAGCCTTGAATGACATAATTATGAGGGGCAAATAGACCATGTTGAATGAACCAATCTGAAAACATCTAGGGCTTATTTTAGGGACACAGCAAATAGTTCAGTATGGATGGAACATGAAGTTTTGGGGGAAAGGATCAGATTTTGAAAAGGAGACAGGGGTTAGAACTTGGTGATCCTTATATGCTTAGTCAAGTGGGTTCCATACTTAGCGTGCAGGTAAACTAGAGGAAACAAAGGTTCTGGGACCTGGGAATGAAAGAATAGTCCAAGCAGTGCTTTAGAAAGATGAGCCTGAGAATGATGTAAATTCTAACTTCATGATTCCTGTGAATTTCTCATCCAAAACGGATTTCAGCATAAACTGAAGAACTCATGTGGGGAAAAAGTCATTTCCAGGTACAGGGCAGAAAAACCATTAATCAAATGGTAGAATGGGTGAAGAATATGTGGGGATCTATCAAGTAAGACAGTGCTAGTCTGTGTGCTGGAAAAAGGCAAGTACACGCAGAAAATATTTGAGGATATTCTTGAGTCAATGGGAGGTGACTAAAAGTTTGTAGTGTTTTTGTGGTATAGTGCTATGTGATGTGGATTTCTTTTTTTTATTATTTTTTAATGTTTTTAATGAGACAGAGAGAGAGAGAGACAGCATGAACAGGGGAGGGTCAGAGAGAGAGGGAGATACAGAATCCGAAACAGGCTCCAGGCTCTGAGCTGTCAGCACAGAGCCCAACGCGGGGCTCGAACCCACGAACCGTGAGATCATGACCTGAGCCAAAGTCAGACGCTTAACTGACTGAGCCACTCAGGCGTCCCTGACGTGGATTTCTGATCAGAATAATCACTGAGACAGCAGTGTATGGGGTGAAGGCTGGAAATCAGTCATCCTTGAGGCATGGTAATAGACCAAGGGAACATCTCTGGGAAAGTGAGAGGAAGCCTGAAATTAGGACTCTTATTTTAGACGTTTGTTTGTTTGTTTGTATTTATAGTTTATTGTTAAGTTGGTTTACATATAACACCCAGTGTTCATCCCAACAAGTTCCCTTCTCCATTATTTTGAAAGAGACAGAGAACACTAGTGGGAGAGGGACAGAGAAAGAGATACACACAGAGAATCCAAAGCAGGCTTCAGGCTCTGAGCTGTCAGCACAGAGACTTATGTGGGGCTCAAACGAATGAACCATGAGATCATGACTTGAGCCAAAGTCAAGAGTTGGCTGCTTAACCGACTGAGCTATCCAGGCACCCCTAGGTGGGGTGCTTTCGAACATTCCAAATAATACGTAATAGTGTGGAAATATAAGATGTAACATATGTAGAGCATTATAGAGTTATGATCTATATAACTTGCTTAATGGATTATAAGGTAGTAATAGAGTGATTTAATGATCAATGCTAAAGGATGGTGGTGCCATTAATAGAAAGAGGAAGGGTGGAGGATGGGTGTGGGAGAAGCAACACTGCATTTTACTATAATCTTCCTTTCCCTGGTAGAACTTGAGACCTAGTTCATAAACGTTATACATTGTTTTCAGTCAGGTACTCCATTTGTTGGATGACACTGTCCATTGTGTCTGAATATCCATGCTGTGCCATGATCATGTGCAAGGTAGAGTGCAAAAATGGAGAGCAGACCCTTTATGAATTCTGAGTGATAGGTGGAGGGCTTAGTCACAGGCAGGCACAAACTAACTCTTGAGGCCAAAGATAGCTATCTTTTTTTCTGAGCCCAAAGTCAGTTGTCCTCTAGCTGCCTGGGTGCTGAGATATTTTTTAAGTAGGTGGGAGGCTGTTCAAGTTAAATACGCCAGGATATATGTATTTATATGTAGCAGGATTTATATGTAGCAGGTCATGCCACAAAATAGCAATTATCAACTGTGTATTCTATCTCCCTACAAATCTCCACACAAGTTTGAGTGGAGACTGGATGGGAGGTTGTTAGACCCTAAAGGCTACTGCCTAATTTGCTTCTTATGCCAGTTTCCATTAGTGGTTCGCTTTATGATTTTAGGGATAGGCTCTTCCTTTACATAATCTTTCCCTAACTCACATATAAACAGATGCATAGTCTCCAAGAACATATTTCCATGTGTTAAAAGCTCTGAGAATAAGAATTTCTGGAACATGACGGTGAATTTACTCCTGGCCTCACCACTATAGAGTACGTGAGCTAAAAATACTCCCTAGCTATCTTTCCTCACTTAAAAAAAATTATTTTAAGTTTTTATTTAAATTCCAGTTAATTACCATACAGTGTAATATTAGTTTCAGGTGTACAACTTACTGAACATTTACATACAACACTCAGGGCTCATCACAAGTGCCCTCCACAATCCCCATAACCTATTTAAGCCATGCTCCCATCACCTCCCCTCTGGTAACCATCAGTTTGTTCTCTATACTTTTTTTTTTTATGTTTTATTTATTTCAGGAAAAGAGAGAGAGGCGTGAGCAGGGGAGGGTCAGAGAGAGAGGGAGACACAGACTGAAACAGGCTCCAGGCTCTGAGCTGGCAGTCAGCAAAGAGCCCGACGCAGGGCTTGAACCCACGAACCGTGAGATCATGACCTGAGCTGAAGTCGGACGCTTAACCGACTGAGCCACCCAGGCGCCCCAGTTTGTTCTCTATACTTAAGAGTCTGTTTCTGGATTTTCCTCCCCCTCTCCCGCCCCCACACCATGTTTCTTTGTTTCATTTCTTAAATTCCACATATGAGTGAAATCATATAGTGTTTTTCTTTTTCTGACTGATTTTGCTTAACATAATACTTTCTAGATCTATCCACGTCCTTGCAAATGGCAAGATTTCATCCCTTTTTATGGCTGAGTAATATTCTATGCACCTCTTCTTTATCCATTCATCAACCGATGGACCTTTAGGCTCTTTCCATAATTTGGCTATGGTTGATAATGCTGTTGTAAACATCGGGGTGAATGTATCACTTCAAACTAGCATTTTTGTATACTAGTAATACCTACTAGTATAATTGCTGGAAAATAACGTGGTTCTATTTTTAACTCTTTTGAGGAACCTCCATGTTGTTTTCCAGAGTGGTTGTACCAGTTTGCATACCCACCAACAGTGCACGAGGGTTCCCTTTTCTCCACATCCCTACCAACACTTGTTGTTTCTTGTGTTGTTAATTTTAGGCATTCTGGCTGGTGTGAGGTGATATATCACTGTAGTTTTTATTTATATTTCCCTGATGATGGGTGATGTTAGCTTCTTTTCATGTGTCTGTTAGTTTCTGTCTGTGGTCTTTGGGAAAATGTCTATTCATGTTTGTAAGTGGATTATTTGGTTTTTGGTTGTTGAGTTTTCTAAGTTCTTTATAGATTTTGAAGACTAACCCTTTATTAGATGTGTCATTTGGAAATATCTTCTTCCATTCTTTAGGTTGCCTTTAAGTTTTATTCACTATTTCCTGTGCTGTGCAGAAGATTTTTATTTTGATGAAGTCCCAATAGTTTATTTTTGCTCTTGTTTCTAATGTCTCAGGATGCAGATTTAGTAAGAAGCTGGTACAGTCAAAGTCCAAGAGGTTACTACTGCCTGTGTTCTCCTCTAAGATTTTAATGGTTTCTGTCTCACATTTAGGTCTTTCATCGACTTTGAATTTATTTTGTGTATGGTGTAAGAAAGTGGTCCAGTTTCATTCTTTTGCATGTTGCTGTACAGTTTCACAACACCATTTTTTGAAGAGACTGTCTCCCACTGGATATTCTTTCCTGCTTTGTCAAAGATTAATTGACCATATAGTTCTGTGTTCATTTCTGGGTTTTCTATTCTGTTTCATTGATCTATGCATTGTTTTTATGCCAGTACCATAGTGTCTTGATTGATGCGGAAAACAAAGGCAAAAGAAAAAAAATTAAATTTCCATATAACTTTTAGCCCATTGACAAGTCCTTGAAACAGGCAGAGTGACCTTTCTTTGCGACCTCAGCTGCTTGATTGTTGACACTTTGCTAAGGGCAAAAGGCAATCTTAGCTTAACATTGTCCAGACCCCCCAGGATCTATGAGTATACTTTAAATTCATTTGGAAATTCCTTCGGAAACTTCCTTTTTCTCTACTCCCCAAGATATATGTTAGCAATCATCCTCCAAGCATATGGCCAACTGATATGTATCTGAAGGGTCTCATGACTGAGGTTTACTAAACATTAATTAATCACCTTTTCCTAACAATAGCTAATGGCCTCAGGGTCCTGGAAACCTTGTTTCCAAAGTTCCTTAGAGGTTTATGCTGTCCCTAACCCGCTCCCAACTTGAAAGTATATCATCTGAGTTGCTCATGCTGGCGAGGATGTGGAGAAATGGGCACCCTCATACACCGTTGGTAGGAATGTAAACTGGTGCATCCCCTCTGGAAAACAGTGGAGATTCCTCAAAAAACTAACAATAGAACTCCCCTATGACCCAGCAATAGCACTGCTAGGCATTTACCCAAGGGACACAGAAATGCTGATGCATAGGAGCACATGTACCCCAATGTCCATAGCAGCACTCTCAACAATAGCTAAAACATGGAAAGAGCCTAAGTGTCCATCAACAGATGAATGGATCAAGAAGATGTGGTTTATCTATACCATGGAATACTACATGGCAATGAGAAAGAATGAAATCTGGCCATGTGTAGCAACATGGATGAACTTGAGGGTGTTATGCTGAGCGAAATAAGTCAGGCAGAGAAGGACAAATACCATACCTTTGCACGTATAGGAGGATTAGGAGTAACTTAACGGAGGACCATGAGGGAGAAGAAGGGGGAAATGGTGGGGGAAAGGGAGAGAGGCAAACCATGAGAGACTCTTGAATGCTGAGAACAAACTGAGAGCTGATGGGTGTGGGGGGGAGGGGGGAGATGGGCATGAAGGAGGGCACTTGTGGGGATGAGCACTGGGTGTTATATGGAAACCAACTTGACAATAAACTATTAAAAAATAAATAAAGTATATCATCAATTACCCTCACAACCTCAGTGCGGCTCTTTCTACGCATAGATCCTGTCCTCATGCTTTAATGAAACCACCTTTTTGCACTGAAGACATCTCAAGAATTCTTTCTTGACCAGTTGCTCCAAATTCCAACCTTTCCACATCCTTTGGTCACTACAGCTTTGTACTATAACTTGAAGTCCAGAATTGTGATGCCTCCAGCTTTGCTTTTCTTTTTCAAGATTTCTTTGTCTATTCTTGGTCTTGTGGCTCCATAGAAATTTTAGGATTGTTTGTTCTAGCTCTGTGAAAAATGCTGGTGATGTTTTGATAGAGATTGCATTGAATGTGTGGATTTCTTTGAGTAATATAGACATTTTAATAACATTTGTTCTTCCAACCCCATGGAATGTTTTTCCATTTCTTTGTATTCATCCTCAATTTTTAATTAGTGTTTTATAACTTTCAGAGTACAGATCTTTTACCTCTTTGGTTAGGCTTATTTCTAGGTGTCTTATGGTTTTGGTTCAATTGTAAATGGGATTGATTCCTTAATTTTCTGCTGCTTCATTATTGGTGTATAGAAATGCAATCTCATTGTTTTTACTTTTTTAACTCTTTTAGCTCTGTGATAAGGGCCTCCCTAAAGTCTTACATTCTTTTCTCAAGCCCAGCGAGTATCCTTATGATTGTTGTTTTAAATTCTTCATCAGGCATGTTACTTATATCTATTTCACTTACATCTCTGGCCATGAACTTTTCTTGTTGTTTCATTTGGTATGAATTGCTCCCTCTAGGCATTTCTTCTAAGTCTCTGTCTGTCTTCTCTGTGTTAGAAAATGTGTTATGTTTCCAACTCCTGAGAGTAATGGCCTTATCAGCAGAAGGTTATACAGTGCCCAGGGCCTATCGCTTCAGGGAGTGTCTCTGGTTTGTGCTGTTTGTACCCAGATATTGTATCTTGGTTGCTCTGTCCTTCAGGCCAGTCACCTGCAGAGGCTGTCTTTGCTTGCGGTGGGCAGTGTTTGGTCCTTGTCCAGAATGTGCTGAGTTTTAACTAGGTGTGCTCTGGTCTGCTTGTTAAATGAGACCTTATACTACTTCACTAGAACTGAAGCCCTGCAGAACTCTCTAGTCAGGTGATGTGGTTTGAGCAGGTGTCTCTGCTGGTCTTCTGGGGAAGGGGCCCACTGCACTGAGACTGAGGCAAACTTAACCAAGAAAGACAGTACTGCAAAAGTACAGGGGTGTGGGATTTGTAAGCTCATTAGGCAGCCAGTGTTGGCGCTGTGCTGTTTACTGCGGGTAGTTCTGTGTTTATGCTGAGGGGCAAGAGAGGGAAATCACAGCACCCACCTCTTTATCTATTGGGAGGGGACTCTGTGTCCACTGCTCTAAGGAAAGCACTCTAAAACAGCAAATATTCTCTCCACTGTGTGTCTCAGGCAATTTTCAGATTGCTGTTTCCACACCGAGTCCGGGTTGTTTTCCTTCTTTCTTGGAGGAGCACAGTGCCCTCTGGATCCTCTCCCATCCATTCTTGGTGACTTTTAAAACTCCAAGCTTTAGGGATATGGTATCTCAGGGGCCTGGGATGGTCTTCTGGGGGGGGGGGGAGTCTCTTGCTATACTGAGAAATGAGGCAGGTTTGGCTGAGAAGTGCAGTTGCCCCAGACAGCATGGTTGTGGGTCTTGGTGTATGCAAGTTAGGCAGCCAGTATCCAGGCTGAACTGCTTTCTGTAAGTGGCTCTGCTTTTGTGCTGAGGGGTGGGGGAGGGAAATGGCTCCACCCATCTCTTTTGTCCCTGGAGAGGTGTCTCTGGGAATGATACCCCTCAGAGATGCTCTGCCAGAAGAGGGAAGAGTATCTCCATTGTGCCCCTGGTGTTTTTCAAATCACTGATTCCATGCTGTCTCCCCTTGGGATGGTTGCCTGCCAGGTCAGTGGCCTCAGAGCTCTATCCCAGCCAAGCCCGCCAACATTTGAAATTCCAGATTTTAAACCTCATTGGTTGTAAGAACTCAGGAAAATCAGCCCCTTGTTTTCCCAGCCAGTGGCTTTGGGGAAGTGTTCTCCTTGTCTGTTCCCCTGTGTGCTCCTCTCTCTGGGTCCTTTTCTATGAGTACCACTCCCTTGCTCCACAGCAACTGTGATCTGTTTCTTCCCCAAACCATGTCTCCTCACTTTATGAAGTGATCTTTGATATGGCTCCTTCTCTCCCTTTAGTAATGCAGTTTGTTCTGCCTGCATTCAGGTTGATTTCTGGTGTATTCAGAATGATTTGATCATTATATAGCTGTATTTGAGGGAAAAGACAAACCTAGGATTTTCCTACAATACTGCCATCTTAGCTCCTCCAACTTTAGTCATTTATGAGGGATTTAAAGGAGCCTCACTATTCTCTGTTTTTTCCTGATGACTTCTTTCACTCCTTTCCCTTTTCAAAACTTCTTTTTCTTTCATAGCGTATTGTCAAGTTGGATTCCATATAACACCCAGTGCTCATCCCAGCAAGTGCCCTCCTCTATACCCATCACTCCCCTTCCTCTCTCCCCCCATCAGCTCTCAGTTTGTTATCATTATTCAGGAGTCTCTCATGGTTTGCCTCCCTTCCTTTCCCCAAATATTTTTTCCCCTTCTCTTCCCCAATGGTCCTCTGTTAAGTTTTTCCTAATCCTCCTATAAATGGAGACATATGGTATCTGTCTTTCTCTGCCTGACTTATTTCACTCAGCAAAACACCCTCAAGTTCCATGCACATTGTTACAAATGGCCAGATTGAATTCTTTCTCATTGCCATGAAGTATTCCATTGTATAGATAAACCACATCTTCTTGATCCATTTGTCAGTTGATGGACACTTAAGTTCTTTCCATGATATGGTTATTGTTGAAAGTGCTGCTTTGAACATTGGGGTACATGTGCCCCTATGCATCACCACTCCTATATCCCTTGGGTAAATTCCTAGAAGTGCTATTGCTGGCTCATAGGGGAGTTCTAGTGTTAATTTTGTGAGGAACCTCCACACTGTTTTCCAGAGGGGCTGCACCAGTTTACATTCCCACCAACAGTGTAGGAGAGTACCTGTTTCTTCACATCCTCACCAGCACCTATAGTCTCCTAGTTTGTTAATCTTAGCCACCCTGACCTGTGTGAGGTGGTATCTCAGTGTGGTTTTGATTTCTATTTCACTGATGATGAGGGACACTGAGCATCGTTTCATGTGTCTGTTGGTCATCAGGATGTCCTCTTTGGAGAAGTGTCTGTTCATATCTTCTGCCCATTTCTTCACTGGGTTCTTTGTTTTTCTGGTATGGAGTTTGGTGAGTTCCTTATAGGTTTTGGATACTAGCCCTTTATCTGCTTTGTCATTTGCAACTATCTTTTCCCATTCGGTCAGTTGGCTATTTGTTTTATGGATTGTTTCCTTTGCTGTGCAGAAGCTTTTTATCTTGATGAGGTCCCAGTAGTTCATTGTTTGCTCTTGATTTCTTTGCCCTGGGGGGTATGTCAAGTAATAAATTGCTGCAGTTGAACTCAAGGAGGTTGTTTCGTGCTTTCTCCTCTAGGGTTTTGATGGTTTCCTGTCTCACATTCATGTCCTTTATCCATTTTGAGTTTATTTTTGTGTATGGTGTGAGAAAGTGATCTAGTTTCATTCTTCTGCATGTTGCTGTCCAGTTCTCCCAGCACCATCTGTTAAAGAGGCTGTCTTTTTCCATTGGATATTCTTTCCTGCTTCATCAAAGACTACTTGGCTGTACACTTTTGGGTCCAATTCTGAGTTCTCTATTCTATTCCATTGGTCTGTGGGTCTGTTTTCGTGCCAATACCATACTGTCTTGATGATGACAGCTTTGAAGTAGAGGCTAAAGTCTGGGATGGTGATGCCTCCTGTTTTGGTTTTCTTCTTCAATACTACTTGGGCTATTCGGGGTCTTTTGTGGTTCCATACAAAGTTTAGAATAGTTTGTTCTACCTTTGAGAAGAATACTGGTGCAATTTTGATTGCGATTTCATTGAATGTGTAGATTGTTTTGGGTAGTAATGACAATTTAACTATATTTTTCCAATCCATGAGCATAGAATGTTTTTCCATTTTTATGTGTCTTCTTCAATTACCTTCATATGTTTTCTATAGTTTTCATCATACAGATCTCCTATATCTTTGGTTAGGTTTATTCCTAGTTTTTGTTTTGTTTTGTTTTGTTTTTGTGCAATTGTGAATGGGATCAGTTTCTTGATTTCTCTTTCTTTTGCTTCATTGTTGGTGTATAAAAATGCAACCTATTTCTGTACGTTGATTTTGTACCCTGCAACTTGGCTGAATTCATGGATCAGTTCTAGTAGGCTTCTGGTGGAGCCTGTCGAGTTTTCCATGTAGAGTATCATGTCGTCTACGAAAAGGGAATGTTTGACTTCTTTGCCAATTCGGATGCCTTTTCTTTCCTTTTGTTGTCCAATGGCTGATGCTAGGACTTCCAGTACTATGTTAAATAACAGTGGTGAGTTGGATATCCCTGTCGTGGTCCTGATCTCAGGAGGAAAGCTCTCAATTTTTCCTCGTTGAGGATGATGTTAGCTGAGGGCTTCTTATAGATGGCTTTTATGATGTTTAAGTAGATTTCTTCTATCCCGACTTTCTGAAGGGTCTTTATTAAGAAGGAAGCTGTATTTTGTCAAATGCTTTCTCTGCATCTATCGAAAGGATCATATGGTTTTTATTTTTTCTTTTGTTGATATGATGTATCACATTGATTGATTTGCAAATATTCAATGAGCCCTGTAACCCAGGAATGAATCCCACTTGATCCCGTTGGATAATTCTTTTTATGTGCTGTTGGATTCGATTTGCAAGGATCTTATTTGCGGGTTTTTGAATATGTATTCATCAGGGATATTGGCCTGTAGTTCCCTTTTTTTTCCCTGGATCTCTTTCTGGCTTGCAAATCAAAGTGATGCTGGCTTCATAAAATGAGTCCAGAAGTTTTCCTTAGGTTTCTATTTTTTTTCAATAGTTTGAGAAGAATGGATATTAATTCTGGTTTAAAGTCTGGTAGAATTCCCCAGGGAAGCCATCTGGCCCAGGGCTCTTATTTCTTGGGAGAGTTTGGATAACTTATTCGATTTCCTCACTAGTTATGGGTCTGTTCAGACTTTCTATCTCTTCCCGTGTGAATTTTGGTAGTGACTGTGTGTTTAGGAATTTGTCCATTTCTTCTAAGTTGTCCAGCTTGTTGGCATATTATTTTTAATAGTATTCCCTGATAATGGCTTGTATTTCTGAGGGGTTGGTTGTAATAAGTCCGTTTTCATTCATGATTTTGTCTTTTAATCAAATCTGAATCTTATATCAGTGTACTGTTAAAACTCATATCTTTCATTTTTAGTCTTGATCATGCGTAATTTCTTTACAGATTCCCTTTAATAAACCTAGAAATTTCTTTTTTATTTAGATTTTGTCCCTTGCTTTCACTATCTAAATAACTTGCTTCATTTTAGGACAAAAGTAATTTTGTAATCAATCAAAAAATTGATTTTTATTTCTTATATCTTTTTATACATATTTCATAGTTTTCTACATATAAAGTTGTTTTTTCTTATCACTTTTAGTAGTCTCCATTACATTTTTCAGAATTTTAACTCATAAGAACCTCAATTTCTAGTAAAATATAAGTAGTAAGCAACTGTGAACTTATTATATTTTGATATAATATTTTTAGATCAGAAATTGATTAATACATTTTATAATTCCTAGAAACATGTTTTTTTAATACTACAGTCTTTTAATTAAGCATAAACCATGTTTACTATGAGACCCAAATTTATCTTTAGTTTTCCTGTAGCAAGACAGAAGCATGTAAAACTACATTCAATACCAAAGCTTTTATACTACCTTACTTGGAAAAGATTTAAATACCTAATGGATTTAACCCAATTTATCATTTAGCCTGCAAAACTTTAATGTTTTGAGTTACCAATGAATTTGAAAGCTATAAATATTTTTTTAAAAATTTAACTTTCACTTAACAATTACCCATGAAAACTTCATGAGATAGACAAAATCAACCATCATTTTAAGTCATTTTTGCTGACAAACTGCAACAGATGCAACATGAATTTAATAAACTTGAGTAGAATATTAGCTGATTATCTGTATTATAGTTGATGTTAATAACTCCAAAATGTGTATGTTTTAATAAAACTAATAACTTTGGAATAGCTTTAATATTGAATATTTTGCACATGTGTCCACTTAAAAGGCAATTAGTTTGTTCTCCTCTGTCAACTTTACTTGAAGCTCCTGTGGAGAAATCTGAAGTGGATGGCTTAAGTCCAGGGGAGCCCTCAGACCCCTTCATGCTGGTTTGGGAGGTACTCCAGTTTGAGTTTCATAAAGCAGTGGCCTAAGATCTTGGGGTGCTTTTTGCTTTTTGATAGTGGGGATAGGAGGAGCAGGAGCCCATGTCACTGGTGGCATCTAGGATGGCATAGGAAATGGCTGGCTGAGTGGCCCAGATAGTGGTACAGCAGCAGCAGAAGGAGGAGGCAGAGGCAGAGGCAGCAGAGGAGCCGCTAGTGAGGACGGAGGCAGATTTAAAATTTGGACTACTATTCCTCTATCTCTCTCTTTTGTCTCTCCCTCCTGCTAAATGGGATGTTTTTTTTCTAGTAGCTTTTTAGCCCTCTGGAAGAGATGGAAGAGCAGGCAGTGAGTTCAGCAGTGGGTGCTTGTACTTGGGGAAGTAGATTTAGGATTTCTAATGTCTGCCTCTTTACCTGTTATTTCTCATCATTTTATCAGGAAGGGGGTCATGTGTATAAATTGTTTTGCTTATCCTTATCTCTATGGACCATCACTTAGATCCCTTCCTGTGAGACATCTTTATTATGGAGTAACATAAAATTCTGAATGTAGGGAAGTTTATCCAAGATGATGTTAACTGAAAAAACATTTGGGTTAGTTTTTATTTTTCTGAGTTTTAGAATGCCCAATTTTTGCAAGCATTTGCCTTTAAACCAATTAAATGGAGCTCCTTTAGACATTAATTTTAGCAATACCATCTTGAGGTAGAGAAAATATCTCACATTTACAACACATATGGACTCATAAACACAAACAAGATGCAAACAAAATTTAGCCTTCGTTTCACTAATATTTATGGAGAGGTCATTAAAGATTCATTTCCAAATATCCCTCTTTTATTAAAACAAATCTAATTGCAAGATAGCATTTAATTTATGGATCCATCAATTTGTTGTTTTTAACTTCTCAGTTAGAACATGGCCAGTTTTGTCCAAAAGTACTGAAAACTTCAGCAACAAACAAACCAAAATAAGGCCCAGAGCACCTCTGTGAACCTTTGTTTCTCTCCCAAAGCTAAGGCTTCACTTATGGAACCAAATGGCTTCCTAAGTTTCTGGCGGTTTAGTTTTATAGCCAGCTTTCTCTAATTGTGTACACAAGAAAACAAATTTAGACATGTGGAAAGAACCCCATTTGGGGGCACTGGGGTGACTCAGTCGGTTAAGCGTCCGTCTATGGCTCAGGTCATGATCTCATGGTTCGTGGGTTCGAGCCCCACGTCGGGCTCTGTGCTGACTGCCAGCTCAGATTCTGGAGCCTGTTTCAGATTCTTTCTCCCTCTCTCTCTGACACTCCCCTGCTCACGCTGTCTGTCTGTCTGTCTCTCTCTCTCTCTCTCAGAAATAAATAAAAACATTTTAAAAATTACAGAAAAAAGAAAGAATTTGGACCATCTGAGAGCCTGGACCTGATGGCTTCCCTGGGGAATTCTACCAGACATTTATTTATTTATTTATTTATTTATTTATTTATTTATTTTTGATATTTATGTATTCATTTTATTTATTTATTTTTATTTATTTATTTATTTTTACAAATAGTTTATTGTCAAATTAGCTTCCACATAACACCCAGTGCTCATCCCCACAAGTGTCCTCCTCCATGCCCATCCCTCCTCCCCCACACATCCATCAGTCCTCAGTTTTTGTCAGCATTCAAGAGTCTCTCATGGTTTGCCTCTCTCCCTTTCCCCCACCATTTCCGCCCTTCTTCTCCCCTTGGTCCTCTGTTAAGTTCCTCCTAATCCTCCTATACGTGCACACATATGATATTTGTCCTTCTCTGCCTGACTTATTTCGCACAGCATAACACCCTCAAGGTCCATCCATGTTGCTACACATGGCCAGATTTCATTGTTTCTCATTGCCATGTAGTATTCCATGGTATAGATAAATCACATCTTCTTGATCCGTTCGTCTGTTGATGGACACTTAGGCTCTTTCCATGTTTTAGCTATTGTGGAGAGTGCGGCTATGAACATTGGGGTACATGTGCTCCTATGCCTCAGCATTTCTGTATCCCTTGGGTAAATTCCTAGCAGTGCTATTGCTGAGTCATAGGGGAGTTCTATTGTTAGTTTCCTGAGGAACCTCCACACTGTTTTCCAGAGGGGCTGTACCAGTTTACATTCCCACCAACAGTGTAGGAGGGTGCCCGTTTCTCCGCATCCTCGCCAGCATCTAGAGTTCTCTGATTTGCTCATTTTAGCCACTCTGCCTGGCGTGAGGTGGTATCTTAGTGTGGTTTTGATTTGTATTTCCCTGATGAGGAGAGATGCTGAGCATCGTTTCATGTGTCTGTTGGCCATCTGGATGTCCTCTTTGGAGAAGTGTCTGTTCATATCTTGTGCCCATTTCTTCACTGGGTTGTTTGTTTTTCGGGCGTGTAGTTTGGTGAGTTCCTTTCTACCAGACATTTAAAACAGAATTAATTCCAATTCTTCTCAAGCTATTCCAAAAAATAGAAATCGAAGGAAAACTCCCGGACTCATTTTATGAAGCCACCATCACTCTATTTCCAAAGCCAGACAGAGATCCAGCAAAAAAAGAGAACTACAGGCCAATATCCTTGATGAATACGGATGCAAAATTCTCAACAAGATCCTTGCAAATCGAATCCAGCAGCATATCAAAAGAATCATCCACCAAGATCAAGTGGGATTCATTCCTGGGTTACAGGGCTGGTTCAACATTCGCAAATCAATCAGTGTGATCCATCATATCAATAAAAGAAAAGATAAAATCCATATGATCCTGTCAATGGATGCAGAAAAAGCATTTGACTAAATACAGCATCCCTTCTTAATAAAGACTCTCGAGAAAGTCGGGATAGAAGGAACCTACTTAAACATCATCAAAGCCATCTATGAGAAGCCTTCAGCTAACATCATCCTCAACAGGGAAAAATTCAGAGCTTTTCCCCTGAGATCAGAAACACGACAGGGATGTCCACTCTCACCACTGTTGTTTAACATAGTGCTGGAAGTCCTAGCACCAGCCATCAGACACCAAAAGGAAATCAAAGGCATCAGAATTGGCAAAGAGGAAGTCAAACTTTCACTCTTCGCAGATGACATGATACTCTACATAGAAAACCCGACAGACTCCACCAGAAGCCTACCAGAACTGATCCAATAATTCAGCCAAGTTCAGGGTACAAAATCAACGTACAGAAATCAGCTGCATTTTTATACACCAACAATGAAGCAACAGAAAGAGAAATCAAGAAACTGATCCCATTCACAATTGCACAAAAAACCATAAAATACCTCGGAATAAACCTAACCAAGGATACAAGAGATCTGTATGAGGAAAACTATAGAAAACTTATGAAGGAAATTGAAGAAGACACAAAGAAATGGAAAGACATTCCATGCTCATGGATAGGAAGAATAAATATAGTTAAGATGTCATTACTACCTAAAGCACTCTACACATTCAATGCAATTCCAATCAAAATTGCACCAGCATACTTCTCAAACCTAGAACAAACTATCCAAAAATTTTATGGAACCACAAAAGACCCCGAATAGCCAAAGTAATCCTGAAAAATAAAACCAAAACGGGAGGGATCACCATCCCAGACTTTAGCCTCTACTACAAAGCTGTCATCATCAAGACAGTATGGTATTGGCACAAAAACAGACACAGAGACCAATGGAACAGAATTGATAACTCAGGAGTGGACCCAAAAGTATACAGCCAACGGATCTTTGACAAAGCAGGAAAGAATATCCATTGGAAAAAAGACAGCCTTTTTAGCAGATGGTGTTGGGAGAACCGGACAGCAACATGCAGAAGAATGAAACTAGATCATTTTCTCACAGCATGCACAAAAATAAACTCAAAATGGGTAAAGGATCTGAACGTGAGACAGGGAACTATCAACACCCTAGAGGAGAAAGCAGGAAACAACCTCCGTGACCTCTAATGCAGCAACTTCTTACTTGACACATCCCCAAAAGCAAGGGAATCAAGAGCAAAAATAAACTGTTGGGACCTCATTAAGATTAAAAGCTTCTGCACAGCCAAGGAAACAACCCAGAAAATTAATAGGCAACCAACGGAATGGGAAAAGATAGTTGCAAATGACATATCAGATAAAGGGTTAGTATCCAGAATCTATAAGGAACTCACCAAACTCCACGCCCGAGAAACAAACAACCCAGTGAAGACATGGGCAGAAGAGATGAACAGACACTTCTCCAAAGAGGACATCCAGATGGCCAACAAACATATGAAACGATGCTCAGCATCCCTCCTCATCAGGGAAATACAAATCAAAACCACACTGAGATACCACCTCATGCCAGTGAGAGTGGCTAAAATGAGCAAATCAGAGAACTCTAGATGCTGGCGAGGATGTGGAGAAACGGGCAACCTCCTACACTGTTGGTGGGAATGTAAACTGGTGCAGCCCCTCTGGAAAACAGTGTGGAGATTCCTCAGGAAACTAATAATAGAGCTCCCCTATGACCCAGCAATAGCACTGCTAGGAATGTACCCAAGGGATACAGAAATGCTGATGCATAGGAGCACATGTACTCCAATGTTCATAGCAGCACTCTCCACAATAGCTAAAACATGGAAAGAGCCTAAGTGTCCATCAACAGATGAATGGATCAAGAAGATGTGGTTTATCTATACCATGGAATACTACATGGCAATGAGAAACAATGAAATCTGGCCATGTGTAGCAACATGGATGGACCTTGAGGGTGTTATGCTGTGCGAAATAAGTCAGGCAGAGAAGGACAAATATCATATGTTTGTACGTATAGGAGGATTAGGAGGAACTTGACGGAGGAACAAGGGGGACAAGAAGGGGGAAAATGGTGGTGGAAAGGGAGAGAGGCAAATCATGAGAGACTCTTGAATGCTGACAAAAACTGAGGACTGATGTATGTAGGGGGGGATGGGCATGGAGGGGGACACTTGTGGGGATGAGCACTGAGTGTTATGTGGAAACTAATTTGACAATAAACTATTTGTAAAAATTAAAAAAAAATAAAGTACAGTTTGTCTGAGATAAGTATAGCTACTCCAGCTTTCTTTTTACTTCCAGTAGCATGATAGATATTTCTCCATCCCCTTACTTTTAATCTGAAGTTGTCCTCTAGTCTAAAATGTTTTTCTTGTAGACAGAATATAGATGAGGTTTGTTTTTCTTATCCATTCTGCTTCCCTATGTCTTTTGATTGGAGCATTCAGCCCATTTACATTCAGTGTTATTATTGAAATATATGAGTTCAGAGTCATTGTGTCGTTTCTGGGATTCATGCTTGTGGTGGTGTCTCTATTATCTTGCATTCCTTGCAACATTTCCCTCAGAGAGTTCCCCTCAGGATTTCTTGTAGGGCTGGTTTAGTGGCGACAAATTCTTTCAATGTTTGTTTATTTGAAATGACTTTCATCCCTCCTTCTATTCCTAATGACAGGCTTGATGGATACAGGACTCCTGGCTGCATATTTTTTCTGTTCATCGCATTGAAGATTTCCTGCCATTTCTTTCTGGCCTGCCATGTTTCAGTAGATAGGTCTGTCACCTCTCTGATAGGTTTCCCCTTGTATGTTAGGGCTCTTGTTTTCCCTGGCTGCTTTCAACATTCTCTCTTTGTCCTTATATTTTCCCAGTTTCACTATGATAGGTCATGCAGAAGATCGATTCAAGTTACGTCTGAGGGGAGTTCTCTGTGCCTCTTGAATTTCATCATCTACTTCCCTCCCCAGTTTGGGGAAGTTCTCTGCTATAATTTATTCAAGGACTCCTTTAGCAGCATTCTCTCTCTTTTCCTCTTCTGGGGGTCCTATGTTTTCGATATTGTTCCGTTTTATTGTATTGCTGAGCTCTTGAACTCTTCTTTCACAGTCCTGGATCAGTTTATTTCTCTTTTTCTCAGCTTCCTCTTTTTGTATAATTATGTCTTTTAAATCACTTATTCTCCTTTCTGCCTCTTCAATCCATGCATTGGACACCTCCATTTTATTATGTATTGCATTTATAGCATTTTTAACTCATCACAAGTTTTTTTTGT
The DNA here is from genome assembly GCA_017311185.1 of Proteles cristata cristata. Classification (NCBI taxonomy): domain Eukaryota; kingdom Metazoa; phylum Chordata; class Mammalia; order Carnivora; family Hyaenidae; genus Proteles; species Proteles cristata. Next base: position 126,206 of record JAESUZ010004027.1, on the reverse strand, counting down.
TTTTTTACAAATAGTTTATTGTCAAATTAGTTTCCACATAACACTCAGTGCTCATCCCCACAAGTGTCCCCCTTCATGCTCATCCCTCCTCCCCCCTACATCCATCAGTCCTCAGTTTTTGTCAGCAATCAAAAGTCTCTCATGGTTTGCCTCTCTCCCTTTCCCCCACCATTTCCGCCCTTCTTCTCCCCCTTGTTCCTCCGTCAAGTTCCTCCTAATCCTCCTATACGTACAAACATCTGATATTTGTCCTTCTCTGCCTGACTTATTTCGCTCAGCATAACACCCTCAAGGTTCATCCACATTGCTACACATGGCCAGATTTCATTGTTTCTCCTTGCCATGTAGTATTCTATGGTATGGATAAACCACATCTTCTTGATCCATTCGTCTGTTGATGGACACTTAGGCTCTTTGTATGTTTTAGCTATTATGGAGAGTGCTGCTATGAACATTGGGGTCCATGTGTTCCTATGCATCAGCATTTCTGTATCCCTTGGGTAAATTCCTAGCAGTGCTATTGCTGGGTCATAGGGGAGTTCTATTGTTAGTTTCCTTAGGTACCTCCACACTGTTTTCCAGAGGGGCTGTACCAGTTTACATTCCCATCAACAGTGTATGAGGTTGCCCGTTTCTCCACATCCTCGCCAGCATCTAGAATTCTCTGATTTGCTCATTTTAGCCACTCTGACTGGTGTCATCACAAGTATTTTTGAGCTCCATAGTGTTTATAGCAATAGTTTCTCTGATGTCCTCCATGCTTTTTCAAGCCCAGCGTTTAATTTTATGACTATTGTTCTAAATTCTTGTTCATTTATGTTGCTTATATCTGTTTTGAGCAATTCTTTAGCTGTCATTTCCTCCTGGAATTTCTTTGGAGGAGAGTTCTTCCATTTCATAATTTTGTTAGCTTTCTGTCTCTTATTAATTTTAAAAGCTCGTTGTGCACTGTGCCCCTGTGGGTTCTGCTGTACTAAAGAGGGCTCTTTGACTGCTCAGAGCCTGTCTGCTCAGGAAGTGTTCTTTGAATGGTTTCTCTTGGTTTCTCCTGCTGGGACTTTGGTCATTTTGTTTCCCTACTTGTAGTGGTATTTGGTACTCTCCGCTATGTATACTTTGGCTTGTTACTTGAGGTAGCCCTGGAAAAGTAAACAGACAACCACACACGTAACAAAGGTACACAAATGCACAGAAAAATCCAATAAACACACAAACTGAAAGGGAAAAGGAAAGAAAAGGAGGGGGCAAAAAACAAAACAATACAAAAAAAGGAAAAAAGAGGAGATGTGAGATGAATAATCACAATTAAAATTAATTAAAAATTGGATAAAGAAGGAAAGAAAAAAGAAAAAACCCAAAAGACAAAGGACAGTCTAAAGGCCTAAAACCAGAATTCCCAGATGCAAATAAAGATCCAGGTGTATGCAGTGTTGATGGAAGTGCATATACATAGATAGAAATAATAAGGCAGGGAGGAAGCGAAATTGGAAATGAAATGTCCAGGCAGAGAGAGTAAGAGGCACTCAGAGAAACTATATATCTGATTACTCCAGAGAGAGAGAAAAAGGTAGAGGTGGAGCTATAGAGTGTATATCTGGAGAATGGATTAAATGTGACTGTTTAAGCCAACCAGTGACCAGAGTGTTCTGACCAGCCGAGTGGATGGTTATTAATGGGAAAAGGGAGACTATATATTAATCAAAAGGATTATCTATGATTAATCATGGCAGTACATCCATGTTGGTCTTGCCCAAGGCTCAGGAAAAAATAAAAAAACAGCCCTCTGGCGGGGATGGCCGTGGTTTAGTGTAGGCAGGTTTTGCCTCCATTGTGTCCCACTGGTAGCTTCCTGAGTCTCCGTCTTTTGGTTGTGGGGAGAAAAATGGCGTCGCCCCAGTCCTTTCTCAACCAAGCGTTGCAAATCACTCCTTTGGGTCAGATCTCCCTGTGTTGAGGACGTAGCCAAGGTGGGCTGTGTTCTATGCCCCACGCCCTCCCTTGTTTCCAGGTCCCATTCCACAGGCTTTGTTTATACTACCCTAAACACTCTCACGGGTCGCTGCTTCCTTTCTGCTGGGGGTGAGTTGGGGAGTAGGGGAAGTGTGACAGCCATAGATCCGCAGGGGTCAAGCAGCAATACAATTTGGGATCCGAGGCCTCTGCGCTGGGAATGCAGTACCCTCAGGCCTACAGCATCTGCGTCACCGTCTGGGATGGTGCTGGCAGCACAGCAGAGCTGTTTTTCCTGGCACCTTCTGGGACAGGTGCCACTTAGTTCAAAGTCAGCACCCCAGTCAGAACTAAAATACACTCTTTTTCCAAGCCAAGGTTTTTCTCTTCTCCAGGGACGGTTCTATGAGAAATCTCAGCTTCTCTTTCCTTTCCCCTCCACTCGCCGTGGCTCACCAGGGCTCGCTGAGGTTCATCACTCACCGCAGCTGCATGAAAGCCGGGTTCCCTCCCCTCCCTCCGTATCTCCTGTCCCAGCCTCTTTTATCTTCCCGAGTTCGCACTCACGCAGTTCTGAGGTTTCCTTCCCAGTGTGTTCTGTCTCTTTCTCTTCCCAAACTCCTGTGGCTCAGTGTGTTATGACTTCAGGCCTTCTCTGAGTGATGGGTGCAAGTGAAATACATAGAGCTCCCTACTTCTCCGCCATTTGCCGCCCCCCCTTCCTTATATTTTCCCAGTTTCACTCTGATATGTCATGCAGAAGATCGATTCATGTTACGTTTGAGGGGAGTTCTCTATGCCACTTGGATTTCAATGTCTGTTTCCTTCCCCAGATTGGGGAAGTTCTCAGCTATAATTTGTTCAAGTACCCTTTCAGCCCCTGTCTTTCTTTCTTTTTCTTCAGGAATTCCTATGATACGTATATTTTTCCATTTGATTGTTTCACTCAGTTCTCGAATTCTCCTTTCCTGCTCCTGGATGAGTTTATCTCTCTTTTCCTTGTCTTCCTCTTTTTCTGTAATTGTGTCTTCTAATTCACCTATTCTCCTCTCTGTCTCCAATCCGTGCATCGGACGCCTCCATTTTATTATGTACCTCATTTATAGCATTTTTAAATTCATCACGACTATTTTTAAGCTCCAGAGTCTTTGTAGCAATAGCTTCTCTGATGTCTTCCATGCCTTTTTAAAGCCCAGCGATTAATTTTATGACTATTGTTCTAAATTTCTGGTCAGTCATGTTGCCTATATCTGTTTTGAGAAATTCTTTAGCTGTCACTTCTTCCTGGAATTTCTTTAGAGGAGAGTTCTTCTATTTTGTCATTTTGGGTACCTTTCCATCTCTGGTCAGTTTTAAAATCTTGTTATGCACTGTGCACCTGCAAGTTCTGCTATATAAAAGGAGGCTTATTGACCATTCAGTGCCTGTCCATTTAGGAAGTATTCTTTTTTTTTTAATGTTATTTATTTATTTCTGAGAGAGCGAGAGACAGCGTGAGTAGGGGAGGTTCAGAGAGGGAGGAGACACAGAATTTGAAACAGGCTTCAGGCTCTGAGCTTGCTGCCACCAGAGTCTGACACGGGGCTTGAACCCATGAACCATGAGATTATGAGCTGAGCTGAAGTTGTATGCTTACCCAACTGAGCCACCCAGGCCCCATAGAAGTATTCTTTAGTGGTGTTCCTTGGTCTGTCTTGTTGTGCTTTGGTTATTTTTTTCTCCTACTCATAGTTTTATACGGGAATCTCCACCATGTGTACTTCGGCTTGTTTCTTGAGTTAGCCCTGAAAAGGAAAACAGAGATACAAACAATCAGGGGAAAAAAGCACACAAACGTACAAACAAATCAAGCAAAAAACAAACTAAAAGGGAAAGGAAAAAAAAACCCAAAAATGAAAGGACAGTCCAAAAGCATAAAACCAGAAATCCCAGCTACAAATAGAGCATGGTGCTGATGGAAGAGCACATAGAAAGAGAGAAATGACAGGGGTGAGGATAAAAGAAGTTGAATATTGACCAGACAGAGAGACTGAAAGGCTTAATTCAGCTATAAAAAAAGGGAGAATATGGCAGGAGGTGAGGAGCAAAAAAAAAAAAAGGAAAAAAAATGAAGATAATGTTATCCAGAGAAACTATATAGTCTGATTGTTTCAGAGATAGCGGAAGGAAGGTAATCATGGAGATAGAACATGCATCAAGCGAATGTATTATATATACATGTTTAAACAAACTTATAACCAGAATACCCAATACAGAGGAAGGAATAGATAAGAACGAGATAAGGGAGAATATATCTGAATAGCAAGAATTGATCTAGAGTCAATCATGGCAATGCGTCAATGCTGATCTTGGGAGAGTGGCTCTTTCCATATTCAGGCTCTGGTAACCACACATCTATGCAGCACAGATGGGCGTGGTTTGGTGTGGGCGGGTCTCGCCTCCACTGTGAGACCTGACCCTTGGCCTGCCTTGGTGGTTGTTGGGAGAAAAATGGTGATCCCGGTACCTTCTCAAACCAGGCATTGCAGAAAACTCCCCTAGGACTGATCTCACTGTGCTGTGGGCGCAGCCAAGGTGGGCTGTGTTTTATGTCCTGTGCCCAGCCACGTCTCCAGATGTTACTCCGTTTGCATTAATAATACCGCCTGAATGAGAAAGAATGAAATCTGGCCACGTGTAGCAACATGGATGGACCTTGAGGGTGTTATGCTTAGCGAAATAAGTCAGGCAGAGAAGAACAAATATCATATGTATGCACGTATAGGAAGATTAGGAGGAACTTAACGAAGGACCATGGGGGAGAAGAAGGGGGGAAATGGTGGGGGAAAGGGAGAGAGGCAAACCATGAGAGACTCTTGAATGCTGAGAACAAACTGAGGACTGATGGATGTGGGGGAGAGATGGGTATGGAAGAGGGCACTTGTGGGGATGAGCACTGGGTGTTTTATGGAAACCAACGTGACAATAAACTATTTGTAAAAAAAAAAAAAAAAAAATAATAATAATAATAATACCGCCTGGAATGTAATCCTGCAAGCCCGGGCACTTCCCACCGGGGAATTGAGTAGAGGACCGGTTCCTCCTGAATCCAACTGCGACGTGGATCCCTTGGCACCCGGCCCAAAGAAAGCTCCACAGTTAGAGATAGGATCTCTCTACAAAAGCCCTGTAGTTAGAGATGGGATGATAGGTTCCCTCTCTGTTCTGGGCCGTGTTTTATCTCCTTTCCAGGGACTATTCTAAGATTCCACAGCCACTCTTTTTCTTTTTTTTCTTTTTTGTCTCTCTGCATAGGGGACTCCCTCCCCTCCATGCCTTTGTGTTCTGGCCCATTCTTGTGTTCCCAAGTTCGCAATCACACACCTATGAGGCTGTCTTATTAGTGGACTCTGTTTTCCTCCCAGACTCTTGTGGTTCAGAGTCCTTTGGTTTCAGCCCTTCTTTGTTTGAGAGATGCAGGAATTCCCTATTTCTCCCCCATCTTGCCTCTCTCTCCTATACTAAGAATTTTTAAGTCTCATGCATTCAATTTGGTGATTTAAATTTTCTTAGATAATTACTTCTTTAAATTATCAACTTCATTTGAACAACACTCTCTTTTTAGTCTTAATTTCTTCTCTACTGGTGCATTAAAAACAAACAGACAAAAAAAAAAGTAACCGGATGTCCCAATTAAAAAAAATAGTATGGATGAGAGTGTAAGGCACTGTTTCAAGGAATTAGAAATTAAAATTTTGAATTGAGTTCCAGGTGAGAATAATCCATTTCCCTCAATCTGCTAGATTGTAATGATCTTTGGATCCCCAAGTTTATATTCTAAAGTAACTGTTATTCAGAATGCATAAAATTTTTCAGGCCTCTGGTCCTGTTTAACTCCAAGTCCTCATTAGAAAATTGCGCTGAGTTGCAAAATACATGAGGAGGGGAAGATGTTCTCCCTATGTTTGGGGCCCATTCCAGTCACAACCAATTATCAATAAAGCCCAGTACCATTCCCAAAGCCTTACACCTCTCAATCTCACTGACTCACTGGGAACACTTAAAATTATTCCTGAACATAAATTAATGGCTCATCCTTTCCCCATTTATTGTTGAATAAACTGCTTTCTATGTCAAGAACCAGTGAAGAATCTGTATCATCTGACACCACATAGGCCCTTGAGATCAGTTCATTTGTTTATGCACTCAACACATAACTGATGGAGCACTTCCTACATGGCCAACACTGAGGAAGAGACTGGAGATGAACTGGTGAACAAACCCATATGTGGCCTTCTCCAGGTGGTCTGATGAGGTATAATATTGATAGTCATGCTAAACTCTGACAGTAAAATAGAAGAAGCAAAACACTCAGGAGGGACAAAAAAACACACTTTGTCCCTTCTTCCTCTCTTACCTTCTTATTATTTGTGGGTCCTCAAAGCTGAATGGTTTTGGAGGCCCCATATCTGTATAAAGACTTTCCCTTGTGGCTTTCCATTTCCAATAATTGAGTTTGAATATCCTCTGCAAGCAAAGGGACCTCCAGACTTCCATCACACTGTAGCAGCCTCTAAACAATTGTCAAGATGGAACAACAGAGTATTTGTTTTTTACCATGTCTTTATAAAATTTAAAATTTTGTCTTTGGACACTCAGGAGTGTAATCATGGTCTATTGGATATAGCCACTGTTCACCCAAGAGGAGTAGGTTATGTCAGGAAGTTTTTCTCCTATTTATCTCCATCAGGGTTTCCTTCACTTCTCTCACATTTTCCTGCCAATACCTTCCAATGAAAATGTGAGTATTTCAAAAAGAGATCAAAGGAGAGGAGTGTGCTACTCTCAGGACCACACTATAGGAAAAACTTACCTTGCTATTCAGGACAATATCCTTAGCCAAGGACACTTTTGACTCAATCCTTGACCAACAAAGTGCTTTGATCTGTTGATCCTAGCCTATCTCCTAGCCTAGTCCTTGTTTTGACAGGTGAAGCCTTGGGCCCAGTTCAGCTGCAACCACTAATCAGGTAAGTGCCTTATAATTCCCAAGATAAAGTCCTATTAATCTTATTCCTTAATAGTCAAATGCTTTGAGTTTCAAAGTGTTTTGAAATTCATAACCTAGTGCTGAATCTAGCCTTTATACCTGGCATGTGATCCTATTAGGATTCAGAAGCCAGGGAGAATTCTAGGCTCACTCCTGGTCAGCAGAGTGTTATGAGAATCCCACAGGCCACCGACCACACAGATCCAGAGTTCCAGTTGTATAAACTATTGACATTCAAAGTCCATTCCCTAGTCTACCTTGGCTCAGAACCCAGTTCATTCATAATCTAAGAGCAATGTTATTATTGTGTATTTACCACAATGCAGAAATGATAGAACACCTATAAAATGTGAGTATATGGCTCCATTGGAAAAATAGTAATAGCATATAAATTTATGTATATATAGTTATGTTCAAGCTATACTGAAGAGGAATAAATTAGGGTACAAATTTATACTTGGCATGATTCAATTTTTCCTATTTTATTATGAAGCCCATCAAACATCCAGAAAAGTCAACCAAATAGTACAGTGAAAATCAATGTAACCACCACTTAGAAACTATAATATAAATAGTTTTCTATCCTTCCTTAACTGCATATGTGTCTCCATGTAATTCATGTAGCAATTCATCTAATTTTTGATGCCTATTAAAGTAAGCTGTAAACAATAGTATCTTCCAATCCTAGACAATTCAGCACCCAAATGATTAACTAGAGTTTAACAATTGTTTAGCATCACTTTTTTTTTCCTGTTGAGGTAACTGATAAAAGCAAAATGCACAAATCCTAACTGTACTATTCACCGAGTTTTGACAATTGTGTACATCTGTGTAATCCAAACCTTTATCAGTACACAGAATATTATCCTCACCCCATGTCTTCTTCCAAATACATCTACTTCCCCCATCTCTCACAGCCAAACTCTAGTCTGCTTTCTATTTCTATGTATTAGTTTCTATAGATTAGTTTTGCTATTCCTAGATCATTATATAAATGGTATCCTACAATATGTCTTCTTTCGTGTTGTCTTTTTTCACTCAGCAAGAAGTTTTTGAGTTTCATATATGTTGTGTATATTTGTATTTTTTCCTTTTATTTCTGACCACTATTATGTTGTATGGATGTGCCAGACTCATGGAATCTCATTCTTGAAATGGAAAAGAAATAGGAAGAGAAGGAAAATGAGGAGGGGAATTAACTAGTATATTTGCAAAAAGAAAAGTATACTGTAGTATGTTACATCTAAGTAGTGACATCAGTTGTCTGTAAACGATGGCATTTATATATTATTGCATAACAGTTTTTCAAAAGCACCTACTCCGCTAGACTGATAATATTTGTAATAGTTCCATCACTTGGTGATGTCTTTTTGTTAACTTATACCAAATGGCCTCATTAAATTAAGGATGAAGTAAACAGAGTTGGTGAGTTGTTAACAAAACATTGGAGGGGTACCTGGGTGGCTCAGTTGGTTAAGCATCCTACTTTGGCTCAGATCATGATCTCACAGTTCATGGGTTCAAGACCCATGTTGGGTTCTGTGCTGACAGTTCAGAGCCTGGAACCTGCTTCGGATTTTGTGTCTCTCTCTCCCTCTATCCTCCCCTGCTCTCTCTCTCTTGCTCTCGCTCTCACTCTTTCTCTCTCAAAAATAAATAAACGTTAAAATTTAAAAAAACAATGGAGTATCACTTCTTGGAACATTCTGTGCCAATTTATGTGTCAAAAGACTTGGGCATACCACTCAAAATGATAGCTTGGGTGTTTTGGGTTGGGTTGGATCTGTAATGGAGGAGGACTATAAAAATTTCAGAGACTCTTGCCATGCCAGAGAGAGGTTATTTCCTCAATCATAAAGAAGAAGCAAAAGGATGTTTGAGACAAACATGAAAAATGTAAAAGGCAAACAATAAAGGACTCATAAATGTTACCAGTTTCAAATTCTTCCCAATCACCAACCTGAAAACATGAGCATTTGACAAAATTCAATAGCCATTCATGAGAGAAAAAAAAAACCTCCCAGAAAATTAAGAATCAAGGTAATTTTCCTAAATTTTCTCATCTCAGCTTTATTTCTAATAGTGAAATCCTGGAAATGACCCAAATGTATACTAATAGGTGAACGATTAAACAAACGGTGGTACAGTCACAGCATGGAAAACTACACAGCAATAAAAAGGGACAAACTGTAGATACATGCAACAACTTGGATAGATTTCAAGGGCATTATTCTAAGTTAAAAAGCCAATCTGAAAAAGTTCCATGCTATATGATTCCATTTATATACCATTCTTATGATGACAAAGGTATAGAGATGGAAAACAAATAAGTGACTGTTACGGGTAAGAGATGGCAGGAGTGTGTTTGGGGACAAGTGTGCGTGTGATTATAAAAATAGGAAAACATTTATTGGGATGGAATAGTTATATATATTGTGTATGCTGGTGGTTACATGTGATAAAATGACATGGAACTATACACATACATTATATCAATGTCAGTTTCCTGGTTTTGATACTGTACTATATATATTTAAGCAGTAATAATGGGGAAAATACTGGGTAAAGAGTACATGGAACCTCCATGTACTAACTTTTGCAACTGTGTATTGGTAATTATTTCAAAACAAAATGTTTACAAACTGTATTTTACAATTTTCCACATTTTCAAATATTCTTCTAGGACATCATTTGGAATGTTTGTAACACCTTAAATTCCCATGAATGAATTCTGCTTTCTCATTGCGTTCCATTATTGTTGTATTCAGTGTGATTCAAATTATTGTCAATTTAAATAAGTGGTGGTGAATAGAACATCTTTGTATTTAAATCTGTGCTGATAGCCAAAACTAATTATGGGACAAAGATTTCATGAGATTAAGTGATTCTTAATTGCCTCTGTATTACAGAGCTTTGATTGAAGTGTTACCAAATGGCTTTCACTGAATTTGTTCTAATATGTGGTCTTATGGGTAATGTGATACAATGCCCAAATGAATGTCTCCAATGTGTATCTTTAATTACATTGGGCCTGTGCTCACTTAATTGACTAAAACTATTTGGTTCTCCTTATTTTTTGTTCATGTTTAGAAAAGTATTATCACACAAGAACCAATATTTTGTTTTACATAAATAATGTCATGATAAGAAGACATAAAAATAACCAGAATTCTGGGACGTCTGGGTGGTTTAGTCAGTTAAGCGTCCAACTTCGGCTCAAGTCATGATCTCACTGTTCATGAGTTTGAGCCCCATGTCTGGCTCTGTGATGACAGCCCAGAGCCTGGAGCCTGCTTCAGATTCTGTGTCTCCCTCTTTCTCTGCCCCTCCCTTGCTCGTGCACTCTCTTTCTCTCTCTCTCAAAAATAAATATACTTTCAAAAAAAAAAATAACCAGCATTCCATGTAACATGTAGATGTAACCAAAGCTTAATTTGAGAGCATTCCTTTACATTGTATGGATTTTATGTATCTATGCCTACTTTTAAAAAATATGATCTTACCAAATATTTATTTTTTATCATACAATGATACGTCATTAGCATTTATGTGCCTTGAAATTTTTTTCTGCTTTTTCCTATTCAGCGATAGAATTCCATTCAATTAATTTAAAAAATCCTATTTTGTGTATTTTTTTTTATAAATCAAGTTTTAGCCTGTTCGATGAATACTTCTAGGGACTCCATACAACCAAATCGATATTTGTATCCTGATAAAAATCTTCAAAAGTGTTATTTTGCTGCCAAAAGACTCTCCATAAAGAGGCTGTTTGTACCTATTCTACCCACAACATAAGTTATTTTCTCAATTCAGCCTGCATTCAAACTTTAAAATTACATTTTCACTTTTCAAAAGGAAAAAGTCATCATAGTAAGTCTTTGGTGTTTTTGTCAAATCATTAGAACAGACGTAATTTCACTATGGAAAATTAAGAAAGTGCATATTACAATATATGCAAAAATAGAAAGCACCTGCAAAACTACTAAGGATGAACAAGATTATAATGTGGCTGGAGAAATAGTCCTCATTCATTCCATAGGAATTAAGTTATACTGTTAATTTTGTCTCCTAAAGTAACTTGCTTGCCATTAACCATTATTGTACATCATAATTTCTTTCTTTTCTTTTTTCTTAAAATGGTTTTATTTATTTATTTTGAGAGAGACGGAGAGAGTGTGCATGTGAGCAGGGGAGGGACAGAGAGAGAGAGAGGGAAAGAGAGAATCCTAAGCAGGCTCCATGCTGTCAGTGCAGAGCCTGATGTGGGGCTCAGTCTCATGAAATGTGAGATTATGACCTGAGACAAAATTAAGAGTTGGATGCTTAACCAACTAAGCCACCCAGATGCCCTTGTAAATCACCATTTCTAATGTCTATATGCCATTCTATTACATAGACAGAGTTTTATTTCCGTTACCAATCAACTGATATTAAAGATTTAATTGATGTTTTTATTAGTTGGTTTTAGTTGACATTTGTCTTCATTTAAATAAGTATTAAATAATCCCTCAAGCCAAATGTAAGTTCACATCCAAAAATGTTTTCTCAAAATTCGTTCTTAGGAATGGTACTGCAGTTTACCATGACATAATCATTTCTTAAAATTTTTGTGTTCTATTTAATGTAGCTCTATAAAACCCACTACTAATTTATATTTCTATGAGACATGTAAGCACATGTATTCTTTTTCCTTCTGCATTCTCCTACCATGAATATTACAATAGTTTTATTTTTACAGTCATTAGCTGACAATCAGTGTCTAATTTTTATTGATAGATTTACGTTCTTTAACTATGGTGTCTTATTTTTCGGAATGTTAATTTTTTCAAGCAAAATAGAAAAGTAAATCATTCTAAATTTCTCTAACCTATTGTAAGCACTTCAATTAGTTTCCTATTGCTGCTGTAACAAATTACTAAAAACTTGGTAGAATTATTATTTTATAATTCTGGAGGTCAGAAGTCCAAAATTAGTCTCACTGGAGTAAAGTCAAGGTCTCAACAGGGTTAATTCTTTCTTGAGGCTATGAGGAGAGAATCCATTTCTTTGCCTTTTCAACTTCTAGAGGCTTGTCTGCATTTCTTGGTTCATGACCCCTTCCTCATATGACTTCAGTCTCTTGCTTCCTTTGTCACATCCCCTACTACTGATCCTCTTGACACTCTCATATAAAAATGACTGTGAACGGCGCCTCGGTTAAGCGTCTGACTTTGGCTCAGGTCATAACCTCACGGGTAGTGGGTTCGAGCCCCGCATCGGGCTCTGTGCTTACAGCTAGCTCAGAGCCTGGAGCCTGTTTCAGATTCTGTGTCTCCCTCTCTCTCTGACCCCCACCTGCAAATGCTGTCTCTCTCTCAGAAATAAATAAAACATTAAATAAAAGATGACTGTGGTTACATTGTATCCATTTGGATAATCCAGGATAATCTCCCTATCTCAAGATCCTTAATTCAATCACTTTGAAAAGTACTTTTTGTCATGTAAAGTAACATATTCTCAAATTTCAGGGATCATGACATGGACATCATTGCGGGACCATCTCACTATTCATAAGTTAAAAAATGTATTTTCAATACTTGCACATACATTTTTGCCAGACAATATTAATTCTATATTTATTGTCTCATAGTTTGTATTTTGTAGTTAACAATAGATACTGAATATCATTTATTATTCTTTAATGGTTTTCTACTCCATTAGTCCCAAATATTTGAACTGTTCCATTGAAAGGAGGGACCCTAATTCTATATCAAGTAAAACCAAAGTATATGCTGTGAGAATGTAAGTTGACTTCAACTTTTACTTATTAAAATAAATGCTGTGTTCTGGTCAAGATGTTGAACTACATCCCACTTTTCCCTTTCTTTCCAAAATACCATTGAAATGACACTAAAGATTTACAAAAAGAGTAAATTATTAGAGCACTGAATCATAGAAGGCAGCAAAGATTTGGATAAATGTCTTAAAGACATATGTACAGGAGAAGACTTCTTTGGGCAGGAGGCAATCTCTTCAGAGGAGATTTAGAGAGCCTCCAAGCTCAGAAAGACATGGTATCTGTGATTGAAGGCCTGCAGTGGAACAGCTGCACCAGACTACATGGAATTTCATCCTTAAACCCCAAAAGGGATAGATTGGCAGCAGAGATAGTTTGAGAGTCTCTCAGAAGGTAATGCATACTAAAGATTAGCACACAGACATGAGTTATAAAGCACATAAAAAATCACCACCATTAGATACTGAACAGACCCAACATTTGGCAGAATTAACAACTAAGAAATAAGCAAATATTTAAAAAAAACTTTAAAATAAGGCTGATTAAAGTGTTTAATGAAAGAGACTAGAATTGGTAATAAAAGAAAAACATCTTTATTTTGAAAAAAAATAAGGTATATTTGAAAAAGAAATAATTAGAAATTCTAGAAGTGAAAAAGTTATACATTGGAATAAAACCTTAATAGATTGGTTGTGTAGTTTTACAGACTCCAAATTGAATAGAGAATTAGAACACAGATAAGGTGAGGGCCACATTTGATTCATCCCAGTGCCCCAGTTTCTACCATAACTAGGCTAGCATATAACAGGTGTTTAGCAATTACTTGTTAAACTGAACTGGGCAAGTGGCCTTTGGACAAGCCTGACTTCCAGGGGATCCTTCAGCATAGATGAGTCTCAGGTGCCAGGACAGTTTTTGGTGGAACTACTTGTGAATTGGGCTGAACTGGGTCTGACTCCTCCTGGGTAGGGTTGGCAGTGAAGGCCATGCAAACAAGAGGCTTGGGAGCCATCACTGATCAAGGGCCAGTTTGTTCCCTGTCATAACTGGTCATTGACGTCTGTCCACTCAGCATGTCTGGCTACTGTCTTTCTTCCCATGCCCATACTTGTGTGAGTAGAAATGATATAAATGGTTAGTAGTTGTGCCAAATCTCCCTCTCCTTATTTCTTCGATCCTAGGCCTTGCACACCTCACATCCCACAATCCAAAGAAAGGAGAACAGTCCTTTGTGCAAATAGTTCTCTACAGCTGGATCTCATGGTAGTCTCCCTCACTGTCTGGAATAATGAACATCTTCCCCTAGAAAATCCCAAGGAACCCTGTTGCTACCACCCTAAGTGGCAGGGAAGCTTCTCTGAGTAGCCCAAGGAGGTTAAGGCTTCAGAATAGAAGGCAGCTTCAGAAGTGATGACCATTCTTGTGTTTTCCCTTTCTTCATGCTACTTCTATGTTTTGAGGAAAGTGGACATTCAGAGGACAGAGTCCATACTCTGGCCAGCCCATGCCAAACCAAATGCTCTAAGGAGAAAGGTACTTTGAAATAAGCCTGCTCAGAAAGAGAAATTTTTTTAAAACACCATTTACATTTGCACCAAAAATAAAATAAAATAAAATTCCTAGGAATAAACTTAACCAAAGAGATGAAAGACCTGTACTCCAAACACTATAAAACACTGATGGAAGAAATTGAAGATCACACCAATGGAAAGATATTCCATGCTCATGGACTGGAAGAATTAATACTGTTAAAATGTCCACATTACTGAAAACAACCTACAAATTTACTACAAACCCTATCACGATACCAACAGCATTTTCCAGAAAACTATAACAAATAATCCTAAAATTTGTATGGAACCACAGAAGATCTTGAATAGCCAAAGCAATCCTGAGAAAGAAGAACACAGTGGAGGTAACTCAATTCCATATTGCAAGATATACTACAAAGCTGTAGTAATGAAAACAGTAGGGTACAGACACACAAAAAAATAGACACATAAATCAATAGAAAAGAATAGTCTCCAGAAATAAACACAAGATAATATGGTCAGTTCATCTGTGACAAAGGAGGTAAGAATATAAAATGGGGAAATAACAGTCTCTTCAATGAATGGTGCTGGGAAAAACTGGACAGCTACATGTAAAAGAACAAAATTGGACCACTTTCTAACACCATACACAAAAATAAACTCAAAATGAATTAAAGACCTAATCATGAGACCTGAATCCATAAAAATCCTAGAAAATAGCATGGGCAATAACTTTTCTGACATCAGCCATAGAAACATTTTTCTAGATACGTCTCCTAAGGCAAGGGAAACAAAAGCAAAAATAAACTATTGGGACTACATCAAAATTAAAAAAAACTATTTCACAATGAAGGAAACTGTCAACAAAACAAAACAAAACAAAACAAAAAAACCCAACAACCTACTGAATGGGAGAAGATATTAGCAAATGATTTGTCCATTAAGGAATTAATATCCAAAATATATATTTAAAAAAGCTTCTACAACTCAATACTTAAAACACACACACACAAAAACCCCAATCCAATTAGAAAGTGGGCAGAGAAACTGAATAGATATTTTACCAAAGAAGACAGATGGCCAACAGACACTTGAAAAGATGCTCAACACCACTTATCATCAGTGAGATGCAAATCAAAACCATAATTACATATTCAACATTAAGAATGACTGAAATGAAAGTGACAAGAAATAACAAGTGTTGGTGAGGATGTGGAGAAAAAGGAATCCTTGTGCACTGTTGGTAGGAATGTAAATTAGTATAGCCACTGTGGAAAAAATTAAAAGTAGATTGCACTAATTCGAAGACATATGTACCCCTATGTTTATTGCAGCGTTGTTGACAATAGACAAAATATGGAAGCAACCTAAGTGTCCATTAATAGACAAATATATAATAAAAATGTGATACAGGGGCACAGTTGGCTCAGTTGGTTAAGTGTCTGACACTTGGTTTTGGCTCAGGTCATGATCTCACCATTCGTGCGTTCAAGTCCCACATTGGGCTCTGTGCTAGCAGTACAAAGCCCTGCTTAGGATTCTCTCTCCATCTTGCCTCTTTCTGCCCTCCTCCTCTCTCTCTCTCTCTCTCTCTCTCTCTCTCTCTCAAAATAAAGAGAAAATAAAATTAACTTAAGTGAAAATGTGATATATATGCGTATATATACACACACATATATATAAAATGAAATATTACACAGCCATAAAAAACGATGAGATCATGCCATTTGAGACAACATGGATGGACCTAGATGGTATTGTGCTAACTGAAATAAGTCATACTGAGAAAGACAGATGCCATATGATTCCACTTACGGGTGGGATTGCAAAAAATAATAATAATAATAATAATAAGGAAACAAAAAGCAGAATCAGACCTATAAAATAAGAACAAACTGATGGTTGCTATAGGGGAGAAGAGTGGGGGGTTGGACAAAACTGGTGAAGAAGAGAAGGAGATGCAGGCCTCCAGTAACGGAATGAGTAAGTCACAGGAGTAAAAGGCACAACATAAGGAATACAGTCAATGATATTGTAATAGAAATGTAATGTGACAAATGGTAGTTACACTCGTCAACATGGCATAATGTATAAATTTGTCAAATACCTGAAAATAATACAATATTGTGTGTCAAATACTCAAAAAAAATAATAAAAGAAGAGGGACACCTGGGTGGTTCAGTCAGTTAAGTGTTGACTTCAGCTCAGGTCATGATCTCACAGTTTGTGGGTTTGAGCCCTGCATCTGGGTCTGTGCTTTGAACTCTGTGTCTCCCTCTTTCTCTCTGTCCCTCCCTGACCTGTGCTCTGTCTCTCTCTCCTTCAAAAATAAACATCAAAGAAATTTTAAAAATTATAAATAAAATTAAGTATGAAATAAGACTGCTCAGACATCAGGCTCGAGCTCCTAACTCCTTTCCTAAGGCTGACCTTTTATCAGAGAAGTAATCTTAACTGTTTGGGATTCCCTGGGTGGTATATAAAGCAGATGATTCCTTATAAGTCATTGAGGCTTGCTTGAAGAGACCGTTAAGAGACCTTAAGAGACTCAGGAGCCCCTTAAAATGTATCTTGTGGATGGGTGTTTGCAAAGAATATGTTATTAATGCAGCTCAACTCCATAATTCATAACTGTCTGGGGCTAATATTCACCTGAAATAATTGCTTAAAAAAATCCCAATAATAGTAATTCTAAGAACTCTATATTCATTTGAACTCAGCTACCAAGATGTTGACAACTAGTCTTAAAATCAGTGTGTAGAATTGAAATATCATTAGACGATATTTGGCCTGGGTTATAGTTCTGACGTCATCAAATAGTAAGTGTGTGGCCCTGGGCTTTTCTATCAATTTCTTCAAAATAGCTTTAAGTAGTCTAGATAAAGATGTTGAGTCCAAAGTCATACAGCCAGGAAGTGAGAGAGAGCCAACACTGTCCAGATCCATAGTTCATAATCATTCTGATATAATGTCCTCTCCTCAGGATGTGCTTAGAGTATTTGTATGAGGCCTGGAACAGAAATGTCTGAGGGAGCCAGGGCCCACTCTGACCATCCTTTTCCAACTTTCTTGAAAACTAACCTCAAACTGTCTGGAGAGAATTCCTTAAGATATTGCTGAGTACTCACTGAAGGGGAAGAGAAACTATATAGAGTGAGAAATCTCAGTCTCTGTAGATCCCCACTAAACAGGTGGGAGTAGACTGTGGGGTCCTTGTCTGAACCTAAAGGATACTTACAGCCTGGTCTAGATAGTTGGTATCAGAGGGTCTACAGGCAGCAATACTAGGGCTGGTAGAATTGCCTCAAAGTCCATATATGCCAATCCAGTTCAGCTTTTCCTTGAATTGTAATGCTCATTTGTGATTGCTTGAGTGTGTATACAGAAACTGATGTAGAGAAGGCAGGAAAAGTCTTCCCTAACCACCCATATTTTCCAAAAGAGGACACTCTTGGGCCTCAGCAACTGAAAGTAAATGTATTCTCAATGTTTTATTTCCAGGAAGGATCAAAGGGGAATCTGAATGGTATTGTATATGTTGGATGATTTGCCCATATCTAACCATTCTGCAATCCCTAACTTGGCCGTTTCTATACTTGGTATTGATGACCAAAAGAGTCTGCAAATGAATTCAGGTTGTATCATTTTCCAAATTAATTCACAAAGATAAGAGGGATATTTGGCTCAGTGTTTAAAGGCTTAAGGGTGCTTGTACATTGAATTAATTCATGTAGCATCCTTTGTATGCCTTGTTTGCCAGACACCCACTTCCACCACTAAGTGTTTCTCCTCAGGGGTGCTAATTCTAATTTGGCATGTGTAGAAAGGAGAGTACCCAGGCCTCTCCTGCCTTTCAAAAGAATGGCTATAGCCACAGAGACCGCATCCTTTCCCTCACCATAGGCATGTGCTCCCTGCAAGTTTCACCTTTATCACTTCTGAGAAACTGCATGTGGCATCTGAGACAGGGGCTATATCCCACTTCTGTTTTGCACCTTGAACTCCCCTGGGCAAGGTATGAGCTCTGTCAGGTCATTGTTCTTTCAGGATTACAAAAAACATTGCCCAACGTTTCTGGAGGTCCAGAAAAGGTGACGTTTGACTTTCCCTGGGTGAAAGCAGATAAGGCTGAAAACTCGCAGGAAAAGAGCAAATTGGGGAAGACTCATGGGACAGAGTAGGGAGACTGGACGAAAATTCACTTTCTACACCTAGTCAGCTGTCATGGAGCCTGAGTGATGGAATAAGGAAGAGCGGGGAGAAATTTCAGCCTCAATTTAATCCCCTTCCAGAGTGCTATCGTCTTGCATCTCCCATCCTGTCATGGAGCTCTTTCTTATATTTCTTGAGAATTGGTAAATTTGAATGAAAACATAACACATGCTGGAGGGGTGTATGATGCAGTAAACCAGAAAGTGTGAACTGTAGCCAAAGGCAGCCTTAGACTTCAATCCCAATATTCACTGACTGGTTGTGTGACCTTTGGCATATTACTTAAACTTCAGTTTTCTACAGTGTCAAATGAGGCTATTAAAATGCTTTTTGGAGAACTGGTGGAAAGATTAGAGCTAAAAGAGATGAAGAACCCAGCACAGGGCCTAGCACAAATTTAGTACTAAAAAAACGTTGGCAGCTTTACACTATTGTTGGTCCAGATGCTACACCTTGCCCTTGACAGGATTCTCTCTACTGGTACCCCCAGACGAGTTTATGTTCTCAAGGATCCAGAAATTGCAGTAATCCAAAAAAAATCAGAGCAAGAAAAACTTGTCACGTTACTCTGCTTGCTCCCCTCCCCGTCCCAGAAGCATGTCCATATTAAGGGTCAATGGAGGCTAAAGAATGAGAGGCTCTCAGCACATAGGCAGGACTACTTCAAGATCCCAGATTTTGAGTTAGATATTCTCCCGCCTCATAACTCCACCCGCATCTCATTTTCCAGGATTCCTTTAGCTCTAGCTCTCTAGTAAGTCATTTTCTCATTATTAGAAATTCTGCCCTTAGTTTTCCGCGGAATGTTACGGTAGGGAAGATCACTAAGATGAGGTGGGGGTTATATCTCCCCGGCAACCGCGAGTGCACATGCGCAGTGGCTTCCCCGAGCTGGCAGCTCTAATTTGACTTCCGCAGGCTGCGGAATTTGCGACCAAAACGCTGTATCTCCCTTTTCCTTGTCCGCTCCCCCGGCGAGACTGTTGTGTCATTCTCTTTCTGAGGATGACTTAAATGTGAGGAAAGTCTTCTCTCATTTGTTAGGAGGTGGCAGTTCGGGGTAACCCTTAGTGATTAAATGGATGAAGAAAAAAAAGCTTATGAGTGTTAGGAGGTGAAGAAACATAAAACTTAAACCACTGGTGGGCACCTCCCACACCCGTCCATCATAGGTAACTTTCCATATAATATCCACTACTGACCCAGGGCTCCCTTACAGAAATTGTTATTTGCAGGCTCTCTAGAGAAAGCTCGGCGAGAGCCGCGAGCAGGGTTAGAAGCTGAGTGAAGGATCAGAATGAAGAAAGCCAAAATACTCACCGTAACAGCTTGGATGCAGAAGTAACTGCAGTGGCAGAGGTTGCTGGGTAAAGCTCCAGGTAGATTGTTCAGTCTGACCCAAGATCCAAGACCAATTCCCTTCAGGAGAGCCACTGTTGGTTCCCAAGACCCACTCTCTGAGAATATGGGTCTTTGTTATCTCTGCCACAGGCTTCCCTCTCCCACTTCCTCCTTGAACTCAACATTGTCTTTCTGAATCCCCTCAAAGGCGTTTTACATACCACTGCTGACTTCATAAACAATCCCTCCGTCCTCTTTCCCAACCTCAGATCTTAGGGAAAAAATCACTAAAGGAGAACTTGCTCTCAGCCCTACATACCACTTCATACTCCCCTTCCACCACCCCTACCACTCCCCTACTAATCCTTTGCTTGACACCCCTGCCCCTTCCCTAGCCCTTCTTGTGTCCCATTGCCTTCTCCACTGTCCCCTCCCTGCACTTACAGTTTAGTTGGAAGTTACTATTGTTGTCTATCCTAGCACTCTGAGCTTACCCCTACTGTATTACTTGCCACAGCAATAAAACAATTTCTGGTTTACTTCAATAGCCTCTTCCCTTTAAGCCCTGGGTTCAGCTGTGTCTTCTTCACCCTTATATTCCCAGCACAAAACATGTGCTCTGAGCATGGCAGGTGCTTAATAAATGTTTGTTGAATAAAAGAATGCTTAAGTATGGTGTCTAATTCATTATGGTTTTATTTTCCACTACATTTGGAAGAGCAAAGCAAATACAGGTAAATGCCAGCATTTTTTTCTTACACAACACTAGACACAAAGAAGGCATCCACAGATCAGTGATATTGTGTTTGTTTTTGTTGTGTGTGTGTTGTTACTATTGTTACCTAACTTTTGCTCCACACATTTTACTAATTATTTTAAACAGTTAAAGAACAACTTTATATTCTCTTCCACATCATAGAAAGATGTAAACATTACCAGTACAACTTACACAGATATCTGAGTTTTATATTAAAATAAGACAGGGATAGCAAATGAGCAATTTCATTTATAAACATTGATCATGAACCTAATTTAAGGGTATACTGTAAGGAACGAAATACTATTAGAAATAGAACACAAATAGCAAGCACAATGTGTACTTTCCACCCCAGCTCTGACTGACTTCTGATTTGGGGCCCCAGTGCCCATTTCCCCAGAGCCCCTTTGACCAATGACACCCAACTAAGATGATACATTTTCCCAGATTTCACATGGGGCCAAAGAAGAACATGGCAGTTGCCTCAGATCTGGCTCTGGCTTCCTCATCTTCAACAGCCTCCCTATATTGCTCTGGCCAGTCCTGTGGTCGCTTTCTGTACAACCTGGCCATATACTCCAAGGCTTTCATTTTGGTAGTTTCAAGGTGAGCTCGAGGACCCCATAGAAGTTCATATTCAACTGGATTAGAGTAGGACAGTGGCCTGCATTCCAAGTAGCGCTGTCTCATAAGCTTACAGGTGATGGCATGCTTTCTCCCTACATCCACACCAAATCTTCGAAGCATGTTCCAGATATTGGCCTCTTTGACACGGTTGCCCATCAGGAAGATCAAACCCAAAATTGGCATCACATATTCTTGAGTGGGTCTCCCCAGGCTGTCTAACATCATTTGCTCTTCTTCTGATTCTGGTTGCTGGACAAGGAGGTAGATGTGCTCACTGGTATCAACCTCAATCAGAGAGAATCCATAGAACAGATCAAGGATTAGAGTAGCTCGACTGAGGATATTTGGGAACACTTCTTCAAATTCTTTGCCAGTGTGAGCCAGTAGCTCATCCTGATGTATAGGCAGCAACTCCTCAGTGACATTAATGGCCAACTGGACCAAATCATTGGCCTTATCATTCATAGTGTCCTCTGACCAGAATTCCAAGCCAGCAGCCTGTCTTCTTTCTTTGGCTTTGTCAGCTTCCAGGGCCTTGTTATATTCTGCAGGCCAGCTCCAGGGTTCTTCATCATGGGCCTCTGCCACAAACTTCAGGGCTTCCATCTTTGTGATTTCCATGTGGGCTCTAGAGCCCCACAAGAACTCAAATTCGAGGGGATTAGTGCCATACACTGGCCAGTACTCCAAGAACCGCATGCGCACAAAGTCAGTAATGAGCAGGTTCCTTGTGTTCCCAAAGAGGTTGTTGACCCTCTGGGGATCACCCAGCAAATCAACCTTTAACAGCAGGTCCCAAATGGATGCTTCTCTAGCCCGGTTGCCATTCAGGAGAATGTGGCCTAGGACCAAGGCCAGGAGACCTGCCTTTGGCACATCCAAGGATTCTGCTATGCAATCAGTGGTCTGGAAACCCCGTTTGCTGATTAGGTTGTAAATGTCAGCCTGGGGATCAAGAACCCTAAGGTTCAACCCAAAGACCTGATCCAGGTGGGCTGAGGCTCGTCTAAGGATCTCAGGGAACTGATCTGAGTATTCTCTGAGGAACTCTAGCATCTCTGCTTGCTGGATAGAACCCTCGGTTTGGCTTTTCATTCGCATGAAATTCACCAAAGCAATCGACCTGTCTTCTAGGGGATCGTGGACCCTGAGCGCCCCCAAACGTTGGGACTGCTCTTCAATTAGGACCTCGAGGTCATTAGGGTCCTGCGCAGCCCGAGAAGCGCTGGCACCCTGAGGGTTGATTGGCGCATGAGGACCCTGGAGGGCCTGGGGAACAAGCATGGAGGTCGGAGCCCCGGAGGCGTTACTAGCCTGCATCTCACCCTGGCAGTCGCTGTAATCTGCAGTGGTCTCGTCGCTGCCGTGGCGCGCATTCTGCCTTACCAGAGACATGGTTCCAGGAGTCAGCAGCAGGAACGGGGAAGTCAGCAATCTGTCTGAGAGAGGATGGTAGGAGTGTCGGCGCCTCAGCACAAATCCTAAGCCAGAGACCCGGGATCAGGAGGGAGAGCTGGAGAGAGAAGCGATCTTTCTACACAACCAGTGGGCAATGACAGCTAGCCTCTCAGTGCCTAGCTTTGCCGCAGCGTACGCAGGCGCAGTCTGGTTCTGCGGCATAGTGGCCACGCCCCGCTTCCAGTCCCCAACTCCTGTCACTACTGCCGCCAGGAAGGGTAGGCTGGCTGAAGTGGTTGCGACTGGATTCAAACTCTTTAGAACGGAGAATTCAAGAAAGGAACAACAAAGGAAGGTAAAGCAATGAGAGATGTTCAATGACACTATACTTATAGTTTTTCTATGAGATAAAAAGTACCACGTTAACAGAAGATTTAAAGAGGAAGAGGAAGATGCTAACAGTGAGAATAATTTTATGGTTTCGTTAATTTATCTACACACTCAGCAGACATTTCTTGAGTACATACCACATGTCAAGCACAATGCTGGGTACTAGAGGTGCAGCAGAGGACAAACATAGTGATTATCTCTTTTTGTGTGGAGCTTACATTCTGAGGTAGGTTAAACAGTGGTGATAATAATGAGAGCTAATCTTTATGGAGCATGTACTATGTACCAGGCAATTTCTGGTGCTTCCACTTGTCCCATATTAAAACACTTAATGCTAGCTATGAGGTAGCTACTCTTAATGGTCCTCATCTTACAGGTGAGGAAACTGGGTCAGAGAAGTGAATTTACCTGTTCAAAATCAGAGAGCGACAGGGGCACCCTGGATGGCTCAGTTGGTTAAGTGTCCCACTTCGGCTCAGGTCATGATCTCACAGTCTGTGGATCTGAGCTCCGCGTCGGGCTCTGTGCTGACAACTCAGAGCCTGGAGCCTGCTTCAGATTCTGTATCTCCCTCTCTCTCTGCCCCTCCCCCACTCACTCTCTGTTTCTGTCTCTCAAAATAAAGACATAAACATTTTTTAAAAAAAATCAGAAAGCAGCAAATGGAAGAGAAGAGGATTTGAACCCAAGTCTGTCAGAATTTCAAACATAAGTACATTCTCTGACACCATTTGCCATTCAAAGAGTTTGTTTAACCCTATTCATTAAAAATGACTCATATAAATTAGATGGAAATAGTTGTTCTAATGTAGGGTCAATTAACATATAGTATAAATACAGAAAGAGCAAGCACGGATTACAGCTTAGAGATATCTTGGAATGGGGGTGCATGCTTTATGGGGGAATTTGAACTCTAAGTGATGGATAGGATGTAGAGGATATATAAGGGAGTTCCAGGCTGGAGGACTGGCATTAGGAAAGGCCCGGAGGTGTGAAATTACAAAATAAGTTTGCATTGCAGCTGATTACCCAAAGTGGCTAGAGCCAAAGTGTACTAGTATGGGTGGGAAATGAGGATGAAGGTGGTGAGCCAGGAAATATTGGATTTCCTGTTTTTTCACTTAGCAGTATAACAGAACTGATTGGAGTTCCACAAGGTGAGAATGGCAACACCAGAAAAGCACCTGGTTATTTAGAAGTCGGTCATGTGGCACTTTGACCAGGAAGAGGAGTCAGCTGCTTTATTTTCAGGGAGTGCTACCAAAATAGTTGTGCTAAATCCTAGCCCTCAACCATGAAGCTACTTGGTAAAATAATAGAAAAGGAAAAAAGTTACATAAGGTTGCCATTTGCAGCCTTCCTTAAATTCTTGATGGTAATAAATACTGTAACATTTAGTTATCCTGTGCCCAGGAATTTCTTTAGAAAGCACTACCATCACATGTGGAGGCCAGACAATTATCTCTGACATTTTCTACATCTCAGATGCTCTCTTTCAGTAGAAAAGCAGGCAGTTCAGGACCACGGATTTGGCCAAACTGGGCTTCTGCAAGGTAGAAGTTTGTGGTTTGTGTGCTGATTTATATCTTAAGATGGTGGAAAGCAGCACCATCTTTGAGCTACCAAAAAGGTATAATTGAGATCAGGCCTGATGGGATCCCTCAATCTGATCTTTCAATTCCCCTTAGGAGAGCTCCATGTTCTTGTCTAGACAAGGTGTTCCCTGTCTAGAATTTTATTCTTCAGTCATAAAAGAAAAGAGATATGTATTTTCCTGAAACCCAGCTCACAGTTTGTCATGAGCTGAAGCTTCTGTTAACACTCCATAAAATAACAAAACCCAACACTGAATGGCAACATTTTACCTCTGAAATAACATCCTAATCTAATTCCACAGATTTCAAGTCGTTCACACATTGGTCCTTACCTAGTTGTCCATCTTCATTTTTATCCCCCAGCACGTCCATCCATGAATTCTGCTCAAGCCACATTTAGCTACACTCCTGGTCCCAGCCACTTATATTCTACTGGTCTGAAGTAGTTTTAGTTCTTGCTAAGTGAAAAATGAAGGAGTTGTGACTGTGAATGTGACATATGGTGTATTTTCCACTCTGTGAATAAAAAAGATAGGATCATACTCATCATTCTGAACCTCTATCAGTATTTTCTAACCTCATTTTTGCAATTTAAAAACATGAATATCTTAAATTCCACATATGAGTGAAATCATACAGTATTTGTCTTTCTCTGACTCACTTATTTCGCTTAGCATTATACTCCCTAGCGCCGTTCATGTTGTTGCAAATAGCAAGATTTTATTGTTTTTATGGCTGAATGGTATTCCATTATCTTCCTTATCTATTCATCCATGTATGGACACTTGAAATATTTAATAATTTGGCTACTGTAAATAATGATGCAATAAACACATGAGTGCATATAGCCTTTTGAATTAGTGTTTTGTATTTGTTGGGTGAATACCCAGTAATGCAATTATTGGATTGGAAAGTAGTTCCATTTTCAGTTTTTGAGGAAGCTCCATACTGTTTTCCACAGTGGATGCACCAGTTTGCATTCTCACCAACAGTGCACAAGGGTCCTTTCTCTCCACATTCTTGGTTACACTTGTTTCTTGTTTTTTTTTTTTAATTTATATTTTAATTCCAATTAGTTAGCATACAGTGTTATATTAGTATTAGGTGTACAGTATGGTGATTCCACAATTTCATATATCACCTAATGCTCATCACAACAAATGCACTCCTTAAACCTCATCACCAATTTAACCCATTCCTACACCTCCCACCCTCGGGTAACCATTAGTATGTTCTCTGTAATTAAGTCTGTTTATTCATTTGTCTCTCACTCTCTCTTGTTTTTTTTTAACCTTTGCTCATTTGTTTTGTCTCTCAAATTCCACATATGGATAAAATCATAGAGTATTTGTCTTCTCTGACTGACTTATTTCGCTTATCACAATACTCTCTAGCTCCATCCACATCCTTGCAAAGGACAAGATTTCATTCTTTTTTATGGCTGAATAATATTCCATTATATACATAAAATAATGCTGCTATAAACATAGGGGTGCATGTATACTTTTAATTAGTGTTCCTGTATTCTTTGGATAAATAAACAGCAGTGCAACTGCTAGATCATGAGGTAGTTCTATTTTTAACTTTGTGAGGAACTTCACATTCTCTTTTCCACAGTAGCTGCACCAGTTTACATTCCCACCAACAGTGTAAGAGGGTTTCCCTTTCTCTGTATCATCGCCAACATCTGTTGTTTCATGTGTTGTTGATTTTAGCCATTCTGACAGGTATGAGGTGATATTTCATTGTAGTTTTTTTTTTTTTTAATTTTTAATGTTTTTTATTTATCTCTAGGAGAGAGAGAGAGAGAGAGTCACAGACTCTGAAACAGGCTCCAAGCTCTGAGCTGGCAGTCAGCACAGAGCCCGACGCGGGGCTCGAACCCACGAACCGCGAGATCATGACCTAAGCGAAAGTCGGACACTTAACCGACTAAGCCACCCAGGCGCCCCTATCTCATTGTAGTTTTGATTTGCATTTCCCTGATGATAAGTGCTGGATGAGCATCTTTTCATGTGTCTGTTAGACATCTGGATATCTTCTTTGGAAAAATGTCTATTCATGTCTTCTACCTGTTTCTTAAGTGGATTATATAAGTTCTTTATATATTTTGGATACTAACCCTTTATCAGATATATCATTTGCAAATATCTTCTCCCATTCTGTAGGTTGTCTTTTACTTTTGTTATTTGTTTCCTTTGCTGTGCAAAAGCTTTATGAATTTGATGTAGTCCCAATAGTTGATTTTTGCTTTAATTTCCCTTGCCTCAGGAGACATATCTAGAAAAATGTTGCTAGAGCCAATGTCAGAGAAATTACTATCTGTTCTCTCTTCTAGGTTTTTTTATGGTTTCAGGTCTCACATTAGGTCTTTAATCTATTTTGCATTTCTTTTGTGTATGGTAAAAGTTGTCTAGTTTCTTTATTTTTCATGTAGCTGTCCAGTTTTCCAACATTTACTGAAGAAACTTTTTTCCCATTGCATATATTCTTGCCTCATTTGTTGAAGATTAATTGACCATAGGTGTGTTTCAGGGTTTTCTATCCTGTCCTATTGATCTATGTGTCTGTTTTTTGTGCAATTAAGATACTGTTTTGATTACCAGCTTTGTAGGATAACTTGAAATCTGGAATTGTGATACCTCCAGATTTGTTTTTCTTTTTCACAGTTGTTTGGCTATTCTTGGTCTTTTGTGGTTTCATGCAAATTTCAGGATAATTTGTTCTAGTTTTGTGAAAAATGCTGTTGATATATTGATAAGGATTGAATTATATCTGTAGATTGATTTGGATAGTATGGACATTTTAAAAATATTTGTTTTTCTAATCCATGAGCATGGAATATCTTTCCATTTGTTTTTTTCATTTTAAATTCCTTTCGCAATGTTTTATAGTTTTCAGAGTACAGGTGTTTAAGTGATTTGGTTAGGCTTATTCCTAGGCATTTTGTTATTTTTGATGTGATTATAAATGTGACTACTTTCTTAATTTTTCTTTCTTTTGCTTCATTATTAGCGTATAGAAGTTCAATGGATTTCTGTGCGTCAGTTTTGTATCCTGTTTCCTTGCTGAATTCATTTGTTACTTCTAGCAGTTTTTTGATGGGGTCTTTAGGTTTTCCATACAGAGAATCAGGTTATGTGCAAATAACAAAAGTGTCTCTTCTTCCTTACCATTGTGGCTGCCTTTTATTCCTGTTTATGGTCGAATCACTATGGCTGGGACTTCCGGTACTATGTTGAATAAAAGTGGTAAGAGCGAACATCCTTGTCCCTTTCCTGACATTAGGGGAAAAGCTCTCAGTTTTTCCCCATTGAGTATGATTTTTGCTGTGGATTTTTCATATATGGCCTTTATTATGTTGAGGTATATTCCCTATAAACCTACCTTGTTGAGGATTTTTTATCTTGAAAGTATGTTGCACTTTATCAAATGTGGGTTTTTTTTGCATCTGTTGAAAAGATTATATGATTTTATCCTTTGTTTTATTGATGTGGTGTATCACATTGATTGATCTGCAAATATTGAATCATCCTTATATGCTGGAATATACCCCACCTGATAATGGTTAATTATCTTTTTTTGATGTATTGTTGTATGTGATTTGATAATATTTTGTTGAGGATTCTTGCATATGTATTCATCCAGATTATTGACCTGTAGTTTTCTTTTTTAGTAGTGTCATTAGTTTTGCTATAAGGATAATGCTGAACGTGTAGAATGTATTTGGAAGCATTTCTTCCTCTTCTATTTTTTTGAAATAGTTTAATGAAAATAGATATTATTTGTTATTTAAATGTCTTGTAGAATTAACATATGAATCCATCTGGTTCTGGACTCTCAGTTTTGGGTAGTTTTTTGATTACCAATTTAATTTTATTACCTGTGATAGATCTGTTCATATTGTCTATTTCTTCCTGGTGCAGTTTTGGAAGGTCGTATGTTTTCAGGAATTTATCCATTTTTTCTATGTTATCCAGTTTATTGCCATATAACTCCTCATAGTATTCGTTTATATTCCTTTGAACCTCCGTGGTATCATTTGTTACATCTGCTACCTCAGTTTGTATTTATTTGGGTGCATTCCCTCCCTATATGTTTGGATAAGTGTTTATTTTTTTCTTTTCAGAGAACAAGCTTATGGTTTCTTTGGCTTTTTCTTGTTTTTTTTTTTCCCTCTCAACATCATTTATTTAAGCTCTGATAATTCGTATTATTCTGATTTCCTCTCTTCTTCTCACCTTCAGCTTTCTTTGTTCTTTCTTTTCTAGTAAAGTTACATTGTTTGAGATCTTTCTTTCTTCTTTCATTCTATCCTTCTTTCTTTCTTTCTTTCTCTTTCTTTCTTTCTTTCTCTCTCTCTCTCTCTCTCTCTCTCTCTCTCTCTCTCTTTCTCTCTCTCTCTCTCTCTTTCTTCCTTTCGTATGATGGGCCTGTATTGCTATATACTCCCTCTTAGAACTGCTTTTGCTGTGCCTCAGAGATATTGGACCATTTTGTTTAATTGCTAATTTATCTCCATATATTTTTTATTCCTTATTTAACTGATACACTGACCAATTTTTTTCAGTTTGTATTTTATTTTATTTTTTAAATAGTTTATTTTCAAGTTGATTTCCATATGACACCAAGTGCTCATGCCCACAAGTGCCCTCCTCCATGCCTATGATCCCCCCCCCATCATCCCTCAGTTTGTTCTTAGCATTCAAGAGTCTCTCATGGTTTGCCTCCTTCCCTCTCCCTCACTATTTTCCCCCTTCTTCTCCCCTATGGACCTCCGTTGAGTGCCTTCTAATCCTCCTATATGTGCAAACAAATGGTATCTGTCCTTCTCTGCCTGACTAATTTCACTCAGCATAACACCCCCAAGATCCATCAATGTTGCTACACATGGCCAGATTTCATTATTTCTCATGCCATGTAGTATTCCATGTTATAGATAAGCCATATCTTCTTGACCCATTTATCAATTAATGGACAATTAGGCTCTTTCCATGTTTTAGATATTGTTGAGAGTGCTGCTATGAACATTGGGGTATATGTGCCCCTATGCATCAGCACTCCTGTATCACTTGGGTAAATTCCTAGCAGTGCTATTGCTGAGTCATAGGGGAGTTCTACTGATAAATTTTTGAGGAACCTCCACACTGTTTTCCAGAGGGGTTTAACCAGTTTATATTCCCACCAACAGTGTAGGAGACACATGAAACGATGCTCAACATCACTCCTCATCAGGGAAATACAAATCAAAACAACACTGACATACCACGACACACCGGTCACAGTGGCTAAAATGAGCAAATCAGAGGACTCTAGATGCCGGTGAGGATGTGGAGAAATGACCAATTTGTTGTTTAGTGTCATGTTGTTTAGTTTCCAGGTGTTTGCTTGTTGTTGTTTTTTGTTTTGCTTTTCTTCCTTGTGATTTTTTTCCCCCAAGTTTTATACCATTTTGGATGGCAAAGATCCATGGTATGATTTCAATCCTCTTAAATTTATTAAGGCTTGTGTTGTAGCCTAACATGGGATCTATCATAGAGAGTATTCCATGTACATTTAAAAATAATTTGTATTTTGTTGTCTCTGGATGGAGTGTTCTGTATATATCAGTTATGTCCATCTGTTTCACTAAGTCATTCAAAGATATTGTTTCCTTCTTGATTTTATGTATGGATGGTTTTTACATGGATATAAGTTCAGTGTTAAAATTCCATACTATTGTTGTATTACAATCAATTTTTTTCTTAATTTCCATTAACATTTGCTTTGTGTATTTAGGTTCTCTAATGTTGGATGCATACATATTTACAAATGTTATATCCTCTTAATGGAGTCATACTTTAATGTAATGAGTTTTTTCTACCCAGCTAGTCTTTGTTATCAAGTCTGTTTGCTCTTTTTACTTTTTTAAATTAATTAATTCTTATTTTGATATCTTATCTATTTATATATGTATTTATTTCTTTGTTAATTTTTTTTTACTATTATCATACCCATTTATTTTTTTAATTTTTTTTACAAATAGTTTATTGTCATATTAGTTTCCACATAACACCCAGTGCTCATCCCCACAAGTGTCCTCCTCCATGCCCATCCCTCCTCCCCCCCACATCCATCAGTCCTCAGTTTTTGTCAGCATTCAAGAGTCTCTCATGGTTTGCCTCTCTCCCTTTCCCCCACCATTTCCGCCCTTCTTCCCCTTGGTCCTCTGTTAAGTTCCTCCTAATCCTCCTATACGTGCACACATATGATATTTGTCCTTCTCTGCCTGACTTATTTCGCTCAGCATAACACCCTCAAGGTCCATCCATGTTGCTACACATGGCCAGATTTCATTGCTTCTCATTGCCATGTAGTATTCCATGGTATAGATAAACCACATCTTCTCGATCCAGTCATCTGTTGATGGACACTTAGGCTCTTTCCAGGTTTTAGCTATTGTTGAGAGTGCTGCTAGGAACATTGGGGTCCATGTGCTCCTATGCCTCAGCATTTCTGTATCCCTTGGGTAAATTCCTAGCAGTGCTATTGCTGGGTCATAGGGGAGTTCTATTGTTAGTTTCCTTAGGAACCTCCACACTGTTTTCCAGAGGGGCTGTACCAGTTTACATTCCCACCAACAGTGTAGGAGGGTGCCCGTTTCTCCACATCCTCGCCAGCATCTAGACTTCTCTGATTGGCTCATTTTAGGCACTCTGACTGGCGTGAGGTGGTATCTCAGTGTGGTTTTGATTTGTATTTCCCTGATGAGGAGCGATGCTGAGCATCGTTTCATGTGTCTGTTGGCCATCTGGATGTCCTCTTTGGAGAAGTGTCTGTTCATATCTTCTGCCCATTTCTTCACTGGGTTGTTTGTTTTTCGGGCGTGTAGTTTGGTGAGTTCCTTGTAGATTCTGGATATCAACCCTTTATCTGATATGTCATTTGCAACTATCTTTTCCCATTCCGTTGGTTGCCTATTAATTTTCTGGGTTGTTTCCTTTGCTGTGCAGAAGCTTTTAATCTTGATGAGGTCCCAACAGTTTATTTTGGCTCTTGATTCCCTTGCTTTTTGGGATGTGTCAAGTAAGAAGTTGCTGCGGTGGAGGTCAAAGAGGTTGTTTCCTGCTTTCTCTTCTAGGGTGTTGATATTTTCCTGTCTCACGTTCAGGTCCTTTATCCATTTTGAGTTTATTTTTGTGCATGGTGTGAGAAAATGATCTAGTTTCATTCTTCTGCATGTTGCTGTCCAGTTCTCCCAACACCATCTGTTAAAAAGGCTGTCTTTTTTTTCCATTGGATATTCTTTCCTGCTTTGTCAAAGATTAGTTG
Organism: Proteles cristata cristata; assembly: GCA_017311185.1. Classification (NCBI taxonomy): domain Eukaryota; kingdom Metazoa; phylum Chordata; class Mammalia; order Carnivora; family Hyaenidae; genus Proteles; species Proteles cristata. The sequence continues at coordinate 94,288 of JAESUZ010004027.1, read as the reverse complement.
GCTGTATACTTTTGGGTCCACTTCTGAGTTCTCGATTCTGTGCCATTGGTCTATGTGTCTGTTTTTGTGCCAATACCATACTGTCTTGATGATGACAGCTTTGTAGTAGAGGTTAAAGTCTGGGATGGTGATCCCTCCCGTTTTGGTTTTATTTTTCAGGATTACTTTGGCTATTCGGGGTCTTTTGTGGTTCCATACAAATTTTTGGATCGTTTGTTCTAGTTATGAGAAGTATGCTGGTGCAATTTTGATTGGAATTGCATTGAATGTGTAGAGTGCTTTAGGTAGTAATGACATCTTAACTATATTTATTCTTCCTATCCATAAGCATGGAATGTTTTTCCATTTCTTTGTGTCTTCTTCAATTTCCTTCATAAGTTTTCTATAGTTTTCATCATACAGATCTCTTGTATCCTTGGTTAGGTTTATTCCGAGGTATTTTATGGTTTTTTGTGCAATTGTGAATGGGATCAGTTTCTTGATTTCTCTTTCTGTTGCTTCATTATGGGTGTATAAAAATGCAACCGATTTCTGTACGTTGATTTTGTACCCTGCAACTTGGCTGAATTCTTGGATCAGTTCTAGAAGGCTTCTGGTGGAGTCTGTCGGGTTTTCTATGTAGAGTATCATGTCGTCTGCGAAAAGGGAAAGTTTGACTTCCTCTTTGCCAATTCTGATGCCTTTGATTTCCTTTTGGTGTCTGATGGCTGATGCTAGGACTTCCAGGACTATGTTAAACAGCAGTGGTGAGAGTAGGCATCCCTGTCGTGTTCCTGATCTCAGGGGGAAAGCTCTGAGTTTTTCCCCGTTGAGGATGATGTTAGCTGAAGGCTTCTCATAGATGGCTTTGATGATGTTTAAGTAGGTTCCTTCTATCCCAACTTCCTCGAGAGTCTTTATTAAGAAGGGATGCTGCATTTTGTCAAATGCTTTTTCTGCATCTATTGACAGGATCGTATGGTTTTTCTCTTTTCTTTTATTGATATGGTGTATCACGTTGATTGATTTGTGAATATTGAACCAGTCCTGTAACCCAAGAATGAATCCCACTTGATCTTGGTGGATGATTCTTTTTATATGCTGCTGGATTCGATTTGCAAGGATCTTGTTGAGAATTTTTGCATCCGTATTCATCAAGGATATTGGCCTGTAGTTCTCTTTTTTTGCTGGATCTCTGTCTGGTTTGGGAATCAGAGTGATGCTGGCTTCATAAAATGAGTCCGGGAGTTTTCCTTCGCTTTCTATTTTTTGGAATAGCTTGAGAAGAATTGGGATGAATTCTGTTTTAAATGTCTGGTAGAATTCCCCAGGGAAGCCATCAGGTCCAGGGCTCTTATTTGTTGGGAGATTTTTGATCACTGATTCGATTTCTTCACTCGTTATGGGTCTGTTCAGGTTTTCAATTTCTTCCCGTGTGAATTTTGGTAGTGAGTGTGTGTTTAGGAATTTGTCCATTTCTTCTAAGTTGTCCAATTTGTTGGCATATAATTTTTCATAGTATTCCCTGATAATTGCTTGTATTTCTGAGGGGTTGGTTATAATAAGTCCATTTTCATTCATAATTTTGTCTATTTGGGTGCTCTCTCTTTTCTTTTGGAAAAGTCTGGCTAGAGGTTTCTCAATTTTGTTTACCTTTTCAAAAAACCAACTCTTGGTTTCATTGATCTGTTCAATTGTTTCTTTGGTCTCTATGTTGTTTATTTCTGCTCTAATTTTTACTATTTCTCTTCTTCTACTGGGTTTAGGGCGTTCTTGTTGCTCTGCCTCTAGTTCCTTTAGGTGAGCTGTTAGATTTTGGACTTGCGCTTTTTTCTAATCTCTTGAAATAGGCCTGGAGAGCAATGTACTTTCCTCTTAGGACTGCCTTTGCCGCATCCCATAGATTTTGAATTGTTGTGTTTTCATTTTCATTTGTTTCCATATATTTTTTTAATTTCATCTCTAATTGCCTGATTGGCCCATTCATTCTTTAGAAGGGTGTTCTTTTTTTTTTTTTTTTTTTTTTACAAATAGTTTATTGTCAAATTAGTTTCCACATAACACACAGTGCTCATCCCCACAAGTGCCCTCCTCCATGCCCACCCTTCCTCCCCGCCACATCCACCAGTCCTCAGTTTTTGTCAGCATTCAAGAGTCTCTCATGGTTTGCCTCTCTCCCTTTCCCCCACGATTTCCGCCCTTTGTCTCCCCCTTGGTCCTCTCTTAAGTTCCTCCTAATCCTCCTATACGTGCACACATATGATATTTGTCTTTCTCTGCCTGACTTATTTCGCTCAGCATAACACCCTCAAGGTCCATCCATGTTGCTACACATGGCCAGATTTCATTGTTTCTCATTGCCATGTGGTATTCCATGGTATAGATAAACCACATCTTCTTGATCCATTCATCTGTTGATGGACACTTAGGCTCTTTCCATGTTTTAGCTATTGTGGAGAGTGCTGCTATGAACATGGGGGTACATGTGCTCCTATGCATCAACATTTCTGTGTCCCTTGGGTAAATTCCTAGCAGTGCTATTGCTGGGTCATAAGGGAGTTCTATTGTTAGTTTCCTTAGGAACCTCCACACTGTTTTCCAGAGGGGCTGTACCAGTTTACATTCCCACCAACAGTGTAGGAGAGTACCCGTTTCTCCACATCCTTGCCAGCATCTAGAGTTCTCTGATTTGCTGATTTTAGCCACTCTGACTGGTGTTAGGTGGTATCTCAGTGTGGTTCTGATTTGTATTACCCTGATGAGGAGGGATGCTGAGCATCGTTTCATGTGTCTGTTGGCCATCTGGATGTCCTCTTTGGAGAAGTGTCTGTTCATCTCTTCTGCCCATTTCTTCACTGAGTTGTTTGTTTCTCGGGCGTGGAGTTTGTTGAGTTCCTTAAAGATTTTGGATATTAACCCTTTATCCGATATGTCATTTGCAACTATCTTTTCCCATTCCATTGGTGCTTATTATTTTTGTGGGTTGTTTCCTTTGCTGTGCAGAATATTTTAATCTTGATGAGGTCCCAACAGTTTATTTTTGCTCTTGATTCTCTTGCTTTTGGGGGTGTGTCAGGTAAGAAGTTGCTGCGGTGGAGGTCAGAGAGGTTGTTTCCTGCTTTCTCCTCTAGGGTGTTGATAGTTTTCTGTCTCACGTTCAGGTGCTTTATCAATTTTGAGTTTATTTTTGTGTATGGTGTGAGAAATTGATCTAGTTTCATTCTTCTGCATGTTGCTGTCTAGTTCTCCCAACACCATCTGTTAAAGAAGCTGTCTTTTTTTCCATTGGATATTCTTTCCTGCTTTGTCAAAGATTACTTGGCTGTATTCCTTTGGTTGAAGCTCTGAGTTCTGAATTCTATTCCATTGGTCTATGTGTCTATTTTTGTGCCAATACCGTTCTGTCTTGATGATGACAGCTTTGCAGTAGAGGCTACAGTCTGAGATGGTGATATCTCCTGTTTTGGTTTTACTCTTCAATATTACTTTGTCGATTCGGGGTATTTTCTGGTTCCATACACATTTTTGGATATTTTGTTGTAGTTTTGAGAAGTATGCTGGTGCAGTTTTGATTGGGACTCCATTGAATGTGTAGATTGCTTTGGGCAGTAATGACAATTTAACTATATTTATTCTTCCTAACCATGAGCATAGAATGTATTTCCATTACTTTGTGTCTTCTTCAATTTCCTTCATAAGTTTTATATAGTTTTCGTCATACGAATCTCTTGTATCCTTGGTTAGGTTTATTCTTAGGTATTTTATGTTTTTTTGCTATTGTGAATGGGATCAGGTTCTTGATTTCTCTTTCTCTTGCTTCATTATGGGTGTATAATAATGCAACCGATTTCTGTATGTTGATTTTGTACCCTGCAACTTGGCTGAAATCTTGGATCAGTTCTAGTAGGCTTCTGGTGGAGTCTGTCGGGTTTTCTATGTAGAGTATCATGTCGTCTGCGAAAAGGGAAAGTTTGACTTCCTCTTTGCCAATTCTGATGCCTTTGATTTCCTTTTGGTGTCTGATGGCTGATGCTAAGACTTCCAGCACTACGTTAAATAGCAGTGGTGAGAGTGGACATCCCTGTCGTGTTCCTGATCTCAGGGGGAAAGCTCTTAGTTTTTCCCCGTTGAGGATGATGTTAGCTGAAGGCGTCTCATAGATGGCTTTTATGATGTTTAAGTAGGTTCCTTCTGTCCCAACTTTCTCTAGAGTCTTTATTAAGAAGGGATGCTGTATTTTATCAAAAGCTTTTTCTGCATATGTCGACAGGATCATAGGTTTTTATCTTTTCTCTTGGTAATGTGATAGATCACATTGATTGATTTGTGAATATTTTACCAGCCCTGTAACCCGGCAATGAATCCCACTTTATCTTGGTGAGTAATTGTTTTTATGTGCTGTTGGATTAGATTTGCAAGTATCTTATTGAGGAGTTTTGCATCCATATTCGTCAAGGATATTGGCCTGTAGTTCTCTTCTTTTCCTGGATCCCTATTGGTCTTGTGAATCAGAGTGATGCTGGCTTCATAAAGTGAGTCTCAGAGTTTTCCGTCGATTTCTATGTTTTGGAATAGCTTGAGAAGTGTTGGTATTAATTCCGTTTTAAACGTCTCTTAGAATTCCCCAGGGAAGCCATCAGGTCCAGGGCTCTTATTTATTGGGAGATTTTTGATCACTGATTCGATTGCTTCACTAGTTATGGGTCTGTTCAGATTTCCTATCTCTTCCCGACTGAATTTTGGTACTGAGTGTGTGTTTAGGAATTTTCCATTTCTTCTAAGTTTTCCAATTTGTTGGCATATAATTTTTCAACGTATTCCCTGATAATTGCTTGTATATCTGAGAGGTTGTTTGTAATAAGTCCATTTTCATGCATGATTTTGTCTATTTGTGTGCTCTCTCTTTTCTTTTAGAGAAGTCTCGCTAGAAGTTTGTCAATTTTGTTGGTTTTTTTTGTTTGTTTGTTTGTTTGTTTTCAGAAAACCAACTCTTGGTTTCATGGATCTCTTAAATTGTTTCTTTGGTCTCTATGTTGTTTATTTCTGCTCTGATTTTTACTATTTCTCTTCTTCTACTGGGTTTAGGGCTTTCTTCTTGCTCTGCCTCTAGTTCTTTTAGGTGAGCTGTTAGGTTTTGGACTTGCACTTTTTCTAATTTCTTGAAATTGGCCTGGAGTGCAATGTACTTTCCTCTTCGGATTCCCTTTGCCCCATCCCATAGATATTTAATTGTTTTGTTTTCATTTTCATTTGTTTCCATATATTTTTTACTTTCCTCTCTAATTCCCTGATTGGCACATTCATTCTTTAGTAGGGTGTTCTTTCACCTCCATGTTTTTGGAGGTTTTCTAGGCTTCTTCCTGTGATTGATTCAAGTTTCACAGCATTATGATCTGAGTGTGTGCATGGTATGATCTCAATTCTTTTATATTTATTGAGGGCTACTTTATGTCCCAGTATGGGTTCTATCTTCGGGAATGTGCCATGAGCACTTGAGAAGAACGTAAATTCCCTGGCCTCAGGATGTGGAGTTCTGTATATATCTGTCAGATACATGTGGTCCAATGTATCTTTCAAGTCCATTATTTCTTTCATGATTTTCTGTCTGGTTGACCTATGCATTGCTGTAAGCGGAGTATTAAAGTCTCGTGCTATTAGCACATTCTTATCTATAAGATTGTTTTGGTTTGTGATTAAGTGTTTTAAATATTTAGGTTCTCCGATATTCGGTGCATAGACATTTATGAGTGTTAGTTCTTGATAGATAGACCCTGTAATTATTATGTAATGCCCTTCTTCATCCCTTGTTATTGTCTTTAATTTAAAGTCCAGTTTGTCTGATATAAGTATAGCTACTCGAGCTGTCTTTTGATTTCCAGTAGCATGATATATTTTTCTCCATCCCCTTACTTTTAATCTGAAGGTATCTTCCAGTCTATGATGAGTTTCTTGTAGACCGCATTTAGATGGATTTTTTTTTTAATCCCTTCTGGTACCCTTTGTCTTTTGATTGAAGCATTCAGCCCATTGCATTCAGTGTTATTATTGAAATATGTGGGTTTAGAGTCTTTGTGTCCTTCGAGGTTTCATGTTTGTGGTGTTGTCTCTGGTATCTTTCTTCATTGCAACCTTTACTTCAGAGCGTCCCCCTCAGGATTTCTTGTATGCCTGGCTTCGTGGTGACAAATTCTTTCAATTTCTGTTTGTTTGGAAAGATATTTTCTCTCTTTCTATTCCGTATGACAGGCTTGCTGGATAGAGGATCTTGGCTGCATATTTTTTCTGTTCATCATATTGATGATCTCTTGCCATTCCTTTCTGGCCTGCCAGGTTTCAGTAGATAGGTCTGTCACCACTCTTATAGGTTTCCCTTTGTATGTTAGGGCGCTTTTCTCCCAGCAGCTTTCAAAATTCTCTCTTTGTCCTTCTATTTTGCCGTTTTTACTATGATATGCCGTGAAGAAGATCGATTCAAATTACGTCTGAGGGGATTCCTCTGAGCCTCTTGTATTTCAACGTTTACTTCCTTCCCCAGGTTGGGGATATTCTCTACTATAATATATTCCAGGACTCTTTCAGCACTTTGTCTCTCTCTTCCTCTTCTGGGATTCCTATGATGTGGATATTGTTGCATTCGACCTTATCGCTGAGCTCTCGAATTCTTCTTTCATGTTCGTGGATGAGATTGTCTCTTTTTTTGTCAGCTTATTGTTTTTCTATAATGGTGTCTTCTAAATCACTTATTCTCCTTTCTGCCTCTTCAATCCGTGCATTGGAGGCCTCTAATTTATTATGTATCTCATGTATCGCATTTCTTAATTCATCATGCCTATTTTTATGCTCCATGTTTCTTGTAACCATAGTTTCTTTGATGTCCCCTATGCTTTTTTGAAGTCCAGCTATTAATTTTATGATTATTGTTCTAAAATCTTTTCAGTTATGGTGCTTATATCTTTTTTGAGCAGTTCATTAGCTGTCAATTCATCTTGGTGTTTCTTTGGAGGAACGCTCTTTCGTTTTATCATTTTAGTTGGCTTTCTGTCTCTTGCTAGTTTTAAAAGCTTGTTATGCTCTCTGCACCTCTGAGTACTGCTGTACCCATGAAACTCTTTGCCTGTCCCGGGCCTATCCTTTCAGAGCATGTTTTTTGAATGGTATCTCTTGGTCTCTCTTGTTAAGACCTTGGTAACTTTATTTTCCTACTCATAGTGATATTTGGGACTCTTCACCTTGTGTACTTTGGCTTATTTCTTGAGGTAGCCCTGGAGAAGAAAACAGACAGACAAACACACAGGGATCAGAGGCACAGAAACACACAGACAAATCCAACAAACATGCAAAGCGAGAGGGAAAGTAAAAAAATTAAGAGAAAAGACGGAGGAGGGACCCCAAATAGTAGAAAATAAAAAACACATAAAAAGGTCAAAAAGAGAAAAGGAGAAAAGAATAAAACTGACTGACAGAAATGGTGGGGGAAAGGGAGAGAGGCAAACCATGAGAGACTCTTGAATGCTGACAAAAACTGAGGACTGATGGATGTGGGGGGGAGGGGCGGATGGGCATAGAGTAGGACACTTATGGGGATGATCACTGAGTGTTAGGTGGAAACTAATTTGACAATAAACTATTTGTAAAAAAAAAAAAAACCAAAAAAAAAACAATAAAAAAATCACATCAGAGAAAAGAAAAAAAAAGGAATCTTGAGTTGGAGACAAATAAAAGCACAGTGATTTTTCTCTGAAAATAAAAACTGATTGACAAAGAATGGTTTAAAGCATATAACCGGATTTCTCAGCTACAATTAAACAGCCGGGTGTATGCAGTGCTGGTTGAAGAGCATAGAGAAAGAGAGAGAAGACAGAGCGGGGATGAGGCAAAATTGGAAATAGAATGAACAGGCAGAAGAGGTAAGCTTTTCTCAAAAAGCTAAAAGGTGGAATATGGTTGGATAGATGAGAGAAGGACGCTGATGTTATCCGGAGAACCTATATAGTCGACTCCTGAGAGAAAGAGATGAAACGGTCGGTAGGTGTAGAATTTACATCTACATAATGGACTAAATGTGACTGTTTAAGCAAGCCGATGACCAGAGTTAATCAGGTCAGTATTTTGGGGAAAAAACGAAAAAGAAAAGAAAAAATAAAAACCAGCAACAACAACAACAAAAAAGGGGAGGGTAGCTCTCAAGCAGCAATGGGCATGGTGTGATCCAATGCGTCAGGCGGGAGTTCTGCCTTGGCGGTTGTGAGGAGGAGAGTGGTCACGCTCCAGTCCCTTCTTGAACCAAGCGCTGCACCTCGCATTTTTGGGTTTGTAAACTCCCCATGCCTGGGGTACAGTCAAAGTGGGTTGTCCTCTTTAACCCAGGCCAGGCCTAGTTTCCAAATCCCAGTCCAAGAGCCCCACTGAAATTGCAGTAGACACAACCTAGCAGGTGATCCCCTCGGCCAATTCCAAGCCTCTTGCCTAGCCCTGGGAATAGAGCCAGAATCGCAGTTCCCTTCTCCTCTGAGTCTAGTAGGGTTGGCGTGCATGGGTGGGGGTCTGCCTGCGGGGCGTGCTAGACCCTCTGGAGAGAGGGAAACCAGGTCCCTATGTGTCTCCTCACCTGAAACACAAACTCGTGGGCAAATCTCCCAGTTTTTAAGCTCTTCGCCTTCCCTCTAGATTTCTAGCCATCCAGGAGCGCGGTGACCAGGTGGTGCCCACGGCTCCCCCAGGAGTCAGGCCAGCCAGGAGCACAATGGCGTGGTCAGCGCAGCTCCTCTAAGCATCTAGCTAGCCAGGAGCACAAAGAAGTGGTCTGAGTTCACAGCCTTCGGGACTAATTGGCTCGCTGGGAAATGGCGCGCAGGGATTTGGCGCACACATTCCCTTTGTGCCCCGAGCAAAGGTTTTTCTGTTTCCTAGCGACAGAGACCGTGTCTTGAGAGGTTTAAGACTCTTTCTTTTCCCCCCCTCTCACTCCCCACAGAGGGGGATCGCCCCCATCCCTGGAGTCTCGATCCTGACCTGATTTTATCTTCCCCAGTTCGCACTCAGGTGAGAAGGCTTTCTCAGTGGATTCTATTTCCTTTTTCTCCCAATCTCTTGGGTTCTGTAAGGTTTCCTATGGCTTCAGATCTTTTCCATGTGAGATATGGGGGCGAGTGCAATGTTCGGAGCTCCATACTTCTCCGCCATCTCCCCCTCTCCCTCTCTTTCTATCTCTTTTTAATTTTAAAAGCTTGTTGTACACTCTGCCCCTGCGAGTTCTGCTGTATTAAAGAGGGCTGTTTGACTCTTCAGGGCCTGTCCATTCAGGAAGTGTTCTTTGAATGGTGTCTCTTGGTATCTCTCGATGAGCCTTTGGTTATTTTGTTTCCCTACTCATAGCGGTATTTGGGACTCTTCTCCATGTGTACTTTGGCTTTTTTCTTGAGGTAGCCTTCTGACGTTTCCTTCCCAGTGTATTCTGTCTCTTTCTCTTCCCAAACCACTGTGGTTCAGTGTCCTATGACTTAAGGCCTTCTCTTTTTCAGCAATGGGTGCAAGCAAAACGCATGGAGCTGTCTAATTCTCGTCCATCTTGCCGTCTGATAGGTGGGGAGAGCCAGAAGTGTCGCTGCCGATTTGGAACTCAAGCAGCTGAGATTCCAGAATGCCTTGCTTGTCCCCGTAGATCTCTCATCATCTACTCTGTCCTCCAGTTTATACTGATTTAATTCTGTCATTGTAATGCGAAAGAATGAAATCTGGCCATTTGTAGCAACGTGGATGTAACTCTAGAGAGTTATGCTGAGCGAAATAAGTCAGGCAGACAAAGACAGATAGCATATGTTTTCACTTATAAGTGAATCAGGAGAAACTTAACAGAGGACCATGGGGGAGGATAAGGGGAAAAATAGTTGGGGATAGGTAGGGAAGACAACCATGAGAGACTCTTGAATACTGAGAACAAACTGAAGGCTGATGGGTGTGGGGGAGAGGGATAGGAGGTGATAGGCATGGAGGAGGGCACTTATTGGGATAAGCACTGGGAGTTATATGGAAATCAACTTGACAATAAACTATGAAAAAAAATTCTGTCATTACCAGTTTACTGTCAAGCTAATCAGGAAATATATTCTTTGTTCATCCTATTCTCCATTTGTTTTCCTTTGTTTCAAGAGAATTTTTGTTATTGTTAAAACATTTTATGATGACTGCTTTAAAATTCTTGTTCATATCATTTGGAACCTCACATATTGCTGATGTAAATGCAATTGTGTGCAGCCACTATGAGAAACATTTTTGAAGTTTCTTAACAAGTTACATATAATATTATCATATGATTCGCCAATTTCACTATTAGGTATAAACTCAGAACATATAAAATAATGCATCTATTCAAAAATTTGTACACATTGTAGCATTATTTATAATAGTCAAAATGTAGAAAAAAATGGAATGTCCATTAACTGATATATTGATGAAAAATACGGTATATCCATATAGTGGAACATTATTCACTAATAAAAGGAACGAAACACTAATACACATTGCAATATGGATGATGCTTGTAAACATTATGCTAGGTGAAGGAAGCCAGTTAGCAAAGGGTGAGATATTAGATGATGTAATTTATATGAACAATACATAATAGGCATATTTATGAATACAGAAAGTAGATTTATGGTTTCTTGTGTCTGTAGATCAAATAGAGGTGGTATTTGAATTCTCATAAATATGGGTTTCTTTTGAGGGTCTGTGAAATGTTCCAAAATTAGATTGTGGTAATGGATTTATAACCTTGTGAAAATACTAAAAAACAAAACACTGAACTGCACATTTTAAAAGGTTGAATTGTTTGTTATGTGAGGTGTATTTCAGAAAATAAATTTGTTTATAAAAATTCTTGTCATATAATTCCGACATCTAATTCATATTGCTTGTTGGCATGAATTGATTGTATTTTCTCATTCAAGTTTTGTTTTAGTTTTCTAGGGCTGCCATAATAAAGTACCATGAATTGGGTGGCTTAAGCAGAAATATTTTGTCTCAAAGTTCTGGTGGCTGTAAATCCGATATTAAGTTAATAGCTGGGCTGGTTTCTTTTGAGGGCTATGAGAATCTGTTCCATGCCTCTCACCTAGCTGCAGGTAGTTTAGCTTATGGTTTTGGCTTTCTATTGTGACGATGGAAATCTAGTTTTCAATTCAATTATAGTCTACTTAATTCTTTTGATTTTTCTTGATCTGTTGTATTCAAGCTAGTACCACCTGTGAATATGGATGGCTTTTCTCCAGGCTACTAATGTCATTAGGTGAGGGACAGAGGACATCAATCCCAACAGACAAAAAGCACTTCCCCTGGAATATTTTCCAGCCACTCTATGCCAGTGAGCCCCTTGCTCTTTGTCTACTGAATTACACCAGGTAAGGGAAGCACTAATTCATACCACCTTCTTCCACAGACTGGAAGATCAAGTGTCACATGTCTGGGTAGGTGGTGGTTCAAAAGATTATTAGCTTGATTCATTTTATGCCACTGGGTAAAGGGCCAGATTTGGTGGACCTGATTGGCTTCTGCCATTGGGTAGAAATCTAGGAGACATTTTGCTTGGATATTTTGCCACTTCATGGAAGGCCAAGAACTTCTGGGTCTGGGTGACTCTCTATAACATTGGATGAAATGATGGGACATCCTAGGCCTACTGTCATCCTTGGTGACAGTACTGTTGCTGGTAGATTGCTGTTGCTGGTAGATTTTATACATGAATTTGTTGGTCTGACTGGTTGGATATGTTGCTGCTGCTTCAGGAATATTGGCGTACTGATGCCAGTAGTCAGTACTGTTGCTTGCTACAGCCTGTTGCTGGTAGATTTCATACATGAATTTGTTGGTCTGACTGGTTGGATATGTTGCTGCTGCTTCAGGAATATTGGCGTACTGATGCCAGTAGTCATAGTTGGAGACAAGACTGGGATAAACTGTATTTACTGCCACAAGTAGATTGTCCTATTGCTACTGACTGAGAAATGGGTTTTCCTTCCTCTTGTTCTAGCATCACTTCTGTGGCAGTTTTGGGTACATTTGTTTACCCTTTGGCTCTGCTAGAGATTTTGCTATGGACAAATTTAGCTGTCTGCAGTGTTTCTTTTTTTAATGTATACTGATTATAATATACAAAAAGAACTCATTTATTTTATTTTATTTATTTTTATTTTTTTCACAAATAATTCATTTTTAAAGCTTGTATTTGGGTACAAAATAGAGTACTAGGAACCAATTTACCTCCCTTTCTGAAATAATTTTTTTTAAAAACAGACAAAATATATGAAACAACCATTAAGAAAAAAACATCACACAGTGAAATAAAGTGATATCTGAGAATCATGAAGCAAACAAAATGAGCCTTATAATTGTCTCAGTTTAATTCCTTGAGAGAATTTCCATACTTAAGTGTAGTAATGGGGATCCAGGCAGTTCCACAGGGGCTCCCAGAGTTGAAAAAAATGAAGCTGAGAGTCAGGGAAAATCAACATAACTAAAGTTTGCAGGACAGAATAAAGAAGAAGAGAGAGCTAGCTTCACACAGAGAGAATAACAGTGGTAAAGAGACGGTTTTTTCTCAAGTATGCAGCAGATTGTTGGTCAATGCTTACATGTGAGGGAAGTACCCAAGAGCAGGAAAAAGAACCATATGAAAAATTCTGAAGGAAGAGCACCTAGCATTCACTCAAAAATAGTGCCTCTTCCAATCATTTAAACTAGAAAACCATGTAATTCATGGGGTAGAGGGTAAAGTACTCAGAAGAATCCTGTCTCAGGAGTGGGAAATACTTTTCCTTAGACTAAATAGTGTTCTCGTCGCCCATAATAAATAATAATAACAGAATCATAAAGGCTCAAACTGTTTCCATGTAACAACCACATCACAGAGAAATGCTCAAAAATATTTACTGGAATGCAAATTCTAACATGTGAACAATAAAATCCACAATGTCAGACATCTAATACAAAATCACCAGGTATGCAAAGAAGAAAGTGACCCATTATGAAGAAGACAAATCATTTAATTGAAACTTACCAGAACTGCCAGACTTAAGATTTAGCAGACAAGAAGATTATTTTAACTATATTCCATATGTTCACAAAGTTAAACAGAGCTAAAGATTATTATTTTAAGTTTATTAATTTTGAGATAGAGAGAGTGTGTGATCAGGGGAGGGGCAAAGAGAGAAGGAGAGAGAGAATCCCAAGCAGGCTTCATGCTGTCAGAGCAGAGCCCAATTCTGGGCTCAATCTCACAAAGAGTGAGATCATGACCTAAGCCCAAATCAAGAGTTGGATACTTAACTGACTGAGCCACTCAGTGCCTTGAGCTAATGATTACTAAAAAAAAAAATTCACACTTCTAGACATGAATACTACAATAACCAACATAAAAAATGCATTGGATGGAATTAACAACAGATAAGGTTTTAAATAAGAATAGACACGTGAACTTGATGATATAGCACTAGAAACTAGAAACTATCAGAGGTAAAACATATAGAGAAAAAAAGCTGTTTAAAAAAAGAAAAAAGTATCAATAAACTTAGGGAATATATCAAGAGGCTTAATGTGCATGGAATTTGAGTCCTAGAAGGAAGAGAAAAAGTAAAGGAAAAAAATCTGAAGCATAGAAGCCAGAAGTTATCCAAATTTGATAAAAATAGAGCCAAGAAGCCCAACAAGTCCTAAACACGAAAACATGAAGAAATATAAACCAAGGCAGATAACCATATTATTATTCAAAACAAGTGAAAAATATCTTAAAGGCAACTAGAGAAAAAAGACACTGCATGTAGAGGAGCAAATACAAAGATGACAATAAATGTCTCATTGGAAATATCTCATTGGAAGACAGTATATCAACATTTTTAAATGCTGTGATTGTTAAATTTATGTGTCAATTTGGTAAGGCCATAATGTACACATATTTGGTCAAACATCCTTGATGTTTCTGTGAGGCTATTTTTTAGGTGACATTAACATTTAAACTTATGAACTTTGAATAAAGTAGTTTGCCCCCCTTGTTGGGCTTCATTCAATCAGTTGAAGGTCTTAATAGAACAAAGATTAACTTCCCCTTGACAAAAACAACGTACAATTGTGTGACCCCTCCCCAATATCTCACACATATTATTGGTTCTTTTTCTCTTGATTACCATAATACAACTACCAAAAGAAGAAAAACTCAGTGTAGAATTCTATATCCAGAAAAAAAAATCTTTGAAAAATATAAAGATGAAATGAAGACTTTTCCAGACATACATCAGCAGCAGATCCACATTACAAAAAATGTTAAATGAAGTCATTCAGACATAAGGAAAATGATGCCAGGTGGAAATATGGATCTACACAAAGGAATAAACATATAAGGTAATTTTTATTATTGAAATATCTTTAAATGTTTATTTGTAGTAGTTTCTGATTTCAGCTGGAAGATATAGAAATATGGAAAGAACATCACTTTCATCCACACAACAAGAAAAATGCTGGACAAAATAGAAATTAACAACTTGTCTTGAACCTATCAGATAATTGAAGCCAAAGGGCATACAACTGACCTGAAATCTCAAGAGAGTTGCCTGCAGATAAAAACAAGACTGGATCATTGTATACCCAGAATAAATGTTATGAATGCCATATAAACTTCATGAAGATTAACTGGAAATATTTAATTAACTGCTAAAGGCCCTCTGTGGATTAGCATGAGAGAATGAATTAGAATGGATAAGGGCCCCAGGCAGAAGTATATTCTCACCTATTTACAGTTCTATGTTACCCAGAAAACCCACAGGTATAACTGAAGAGGACCATAAGAAAGCTGCCCAGTGTTTCTGAATGGAGGAAAAAAACAATAATAGCCACTGTCAAAATCAACAAAGATCACCGTCCTGCCCCATTCCATCTGCCCCATTCCATCTGCGCCACAGAACAAACGATTTCATCTTCAAAGTAGACACTAGTAGAAACCCATTGCAGCTGAGTGAAGAAAATGCAGACCACCACAAAAATCACATAATTTATCTTCCTAAAATCTTCTGCATTTGGAGAAGGAATAAGAGTACTTGTGAAGAGCATGTCTCAAAACCCAGGTTAAAAATATTTGCCTAGTAATGGGCATGGAGAAGGGCACTTTTTGGGATGAGCACTGGGTGTTGTTGGAAACCAACCTGACAATAAATTATTTGTAAAAAAATATTGGAAGAGGGCAAGATGGCGGAGAAGTAAGGAGCTCCGTACTTGCACTCGCGCCCATACATCACACAGAAAAGATCTGAAGCCATTGGGAACCTTACAAAACCTGAGAGACTGGGAGAAAAAGGACGCAGAATCCACTGAGAAAGCCTTCTAACGTGAGTGCGAACCGGGGAAGGTAAAATCGGGCCGGGATCGGAGACTCCAGGGTGGGAGGAGATCCCCCTCTACCCTCTACGGGGAGTGAGAGGGGAAAAAGAGAGTCCGAAACAGAAAAACCTCCGCTCAGTGCATAGAAAGACGGTACTTGCCAAATACCTGCACACCAGGTCCCCTCGTACCAACTGGTCCTGGGGGAGACTGAGCACACAAACAGCTTCTTTGTGCCGCTACTGGAGGTTGCATTTCAGAGCGGCGGCGCGCCTGCCGCCATTGTAGCTCCAGGGCGGCTGGGACCCTTGAAAGAGACGCGCAGACACCGGGCGTCCGCGCTCCTGGCTGGCTGGAACTCGAGAGGGAAGGCAAAGAGCTAAAAACTGGGAAATTTGCCTGTGAGTTCGTGTTTCGGGTGACGAGCCATAGAGAGACCCGGTTTTCCTCACTCCAGAGGGCTCAGGCTACGCGGACCCGGCAGGCAAGCCCCCGTGCATGCGCACCAGCCTGAACCAGAGAAGGAAGCAGCGATTCTGACTCCGCCCCCAGAGCTTAGCAGGGAGCCTGGAATAGCCCGAGGGGGTTGTCTGGGAAGCTGTGTCTAAGGCAACTTCAGCGGGGCGCCCGGACTGGGATTTGGAGATTGGAACTGGCCTGGGTGGAAGAGTGCAACTAACTTCAGCTGCGTCCCCGGAACGGGGAGTTGACATGCCAAAAAAATGAAGCGAGCTGCCACGCGGGGTTCAAGAAGGGACTGGAGCACCTTCACTCTCCTCCCCACAATCGCCAAGGCAGAACCCCCGCCTGAGGCATCGGATCACGCCACGCCCATCCCTGCCTGAGAGGTGCCCTCCTCCCCTTTTTTTTTCTTTTTTCCCTTTTTTTCTTCTTTCTTTTTTTTCCCCCTTTCTTTTCTCTTTTTTTCTTCTTCTTTCTCTTTTCTCGCTTTTTCCCCCAAAACACTGACCTGATTAACTCTGGTCGCCAGCTTGCTTAAACAATCACAAGTCCATTCTGTAAATGTAAATTCTACACCTACCGACTTTTTCAGCTATTTCTCTCAGGAGTAATTAGACTATATAGTTTCTCTGGATAATTCCAGCATCCTTCTCTCACCTATCCAACCATATTCTATCCTTTACCTCTTTGAAAAAAAGTTTCTTATCCCTTCTGCCTGTTCATTCTATTTCCAAATCTGCCTTGTCTCGCCCTGCCTTCTCTCTTTTTCTCTATGCTCTTCAACCAGCACTGCATACACACGGCTATTTAACTGTAGCTGGGAAATCCAGGTATATGCTTTAAACCGTTCTTTGTCCATCGGTTTTCTTCTTTTTTCCTTTTCTTTTCCCCTTTTTGACCCTTTTATGTATTTTATGCTCCCTATTATTCGCCCTCCCTCCTCCATCTTTTCTCTTAACTTTTTCGTTTTCCCTCTCGCTTTGCATGTTAGTTGAATTAGCCTGTGAGTTTGTGTACTCCTGCTCCCTGTGTGTTTGTCTGTCTGTTTTCTTTTCCAGGGCTACCTCAAGAAACAAGCTAGAGTACACAAGGTGAAGAGTCCCAAATATCACTACGAATAAGAAAATAAAATAACTAAGGCCCCAACAAGAGATACCGAGGGATACCATTCAAAAAACAATCTCTGAAAGGATAGGCCCTGGAAAGTCAAAGAGTCTTCTTGGATATAGCAGCGCTCATAGAAACAGAGAGCATAACAGGTCTTTAAAACCAACAAGAGCCGGAAAGCTAACTAAAATGACGAAAGAAAGAGCTCTCCTCCAAAGAAACTCCAAGAAGAAATGACAGCTAATGAACTGCTCAAAACAGATATCAGCAGCATAAGTGAACAAGATTTTAGAATAATAATGGTAAAATTAATAGCAGGGCTTGAAAAAAACATAGGGGGCATCAAACAAACTATGGCTACAGACAGAATGGAAAATAAAAATAGGCATGAAGAATTAAAAAATGCGATAAATGAGATACATAATTAATTAGAGGCCTCCAATGCACGGCTTGAAGAGGCAGAAAGGAGAATAAGTGATTTAGAAGACACCATTATAGAAAAGCAAGAAGCTGACAAAAAAAGAGACAAACTGATCCAGGAACAGGAAAGAAGAATTCGAGAGCTCAGCGACACAGTCAAACGCAACAATATCCGTATCATAGGAATCCCAGAAGAGAAAGAGAGAGGGAAAGGTGCTGAAGGAGTCCTGGAACAAATTATAGCAGAGAACTTCCCCGACCTGGGGAAGGAAGTCAATGTGGAAATACAAGAGGCTCAGAGGACTCCCTCAGACGTAACTTGAATCGATCTTCTGCACGACATATCATCGTAAAAATGGCAAAATACAAGGACAAAGAATTTTGAAAGCAGCTAGGGAGAAAAGGGCCCTCACATACAAAGGGAAACCCATCAGAGTGGTGACAGACCTATCTACTGAAACGTGGCAGACCAGAAAGGAATGGCAAGAGATCTTCAATGTGATGAACAGTAAAAATATGCAGCCAAGAATCCTCTATCCAGCAAGCCTGTCATTCAAAATAGAAGGAGATATAAAAACCTTTCCAAACAAACAGAAATTGAAAGAATTTGTCACCACGAAGCCAGCCCTACAAAAAATCCTGAGGGGGATGCTCTGAAGGAAAGGTTGCAAGGAACAAAGATTCCAGAGACACCACCACAAACATGAACCCTACAAAAGATACAAAGACTCTAAACCCACATATTTCAATAATAACACTGAATGTAAATGGGCAGAATGCTCCAATCAAAAGACATAGGGTAGCAGAATGGATTAAAAAACAAAATCCATCTATATGCTGTCTACAAGAAACTCATTTTAGACGAGAGGATACCTTCAGATTAAAAGTAAGGGGATGGAGAAATATATATCATGCTACAGGAAATCAAAAGAAAGCCAGAGTAGCGATATTTATATCAGACAAACTGGACTTTAAAATAAAGACAATCACAAGAGATGAAGAAGGGCACTACATAATAATTACAGGGTCCATCCATCAGGAAGAACTAACAATCAGAAATGTCTACGCACCGAATATGGGAGCACCGAAATATCTAAAACAATTAATCACCCACAGAAACAAGCTTATAGATAAGAATGTGCTCATAGCAGGGGACTTTAATACTCCGCTTACAGCAATGGATAGGTCAACCAGACAAAAATCACTAAAGAAATAATGGACTTGAAAGATACATTGGACCAGATGGACCTGACGGATATATTTAGAACTTTACATCCTGAGGCCAGGGAATTTACTTTCTTCTCAAGTGCGCATGGCACATTCTCCAAGATAGATCACATACTGGGACATAAAGCAGCCCTCAATACATATAAAAGAATAGAGATCATACCATGCACACTGTCAGATCACAATGCTTTGAAACTTGAAATCAATTACAGGAAGAAGTCTGGAAAACTTCCAAAAACATGGAGGTTAAAGAACACCCTTCTAAAGAATGAATGGGCCAATCAGGCAATTAGAGATGAAATAAAAAAATATATGGAAACAAATGAAACTGAAAACACAACAATTCAAAATCTATGGGATGCGAAAAAGGCAGTCCTAAGAGGAAAGTACATTGCTCTCCAGGACTCTTTCAAGAGATTAGAAAAAGTGCAAGTCCAAAATCTAACAGCTCACCTAAAGGAACTAGAGGCAGAGCAACAAGAACGCCCTAAACCCAGTAGAAGAAGAGAAATAGTAAAAATTAAACAGAAATAAACAACATAGAGACCAAAGAAACAATTGAACAGATCCATGAAACCAAGAGTTGGTTTTTTGAAAAAGTAAACAAAATTGAGAAACCTCTAGCCAGACTTATCCAAAAGAAACGAGAGAGCACCAAAATAGACAAAATTATGAATGAAAATGGACTTATTCCAACCAACCCCTCAGAAATACAAGCAATTATCAGGGAATACTATGAAAAATTATATGCCAACAAATTGGATAACTTAGAAGAAATGGACAGATTCCTAACACACACACTCACTATCAAAATTCACACGGGAAGAAATAGAAAACCTGAACAGACCCATAACGAGTGAAGAAATTGAATCAGTGATCAAAAATCTCCCAACAAATAAGAGCCCTGGACCTGATGGCTTCCCTGGGGAATTCTACCAGACATTTAAAACAGAATTCATCCCAATTCTTCTCAAGCTATTCCAAAATATAGAAATCAAAGGAAAACTCCCGGACTCATTTTATGAAGCCAGCATCACTCTGATTCCCAAGCCAGACAGAGATCCAGCAAAAAAAGAGAACTACAGGCCAATATCCTTGATGAATACCGATGCAAAAATTCTCAACAAGATCCTTGCAAATCGAATCCAGCAGCATATCAAAAGAATCATCCACCAAGATCAAGTGGGATTCATTCCTGGGTTACAGGGCTGGTTCAATATTCGCAAAACAATCAATGTGATCCATCATATCAATAAAAGAAAAGATAAAAACCATATGATCTTGTCAACAGATGCAGAAAAAGCATTTGACAAAATACAGCATCCCTTCTTAATAAAGACTCTCGAGAAAGTTGGGATAGAAGGAACCTACTTAAACATCATCAAAGCCATCTATGAGAAGCCTTCAGCTAACATCATCCTCAACGGGGAAAAACTCAGAGCTTTCCCCCTGAGATCAGGAACACGACAGGGATGCCCACTCTCACCACTGCTGTTTAACATAGTGCTGGAAGTCCTAGCATCAGCCATCAGACACCAAAAGGAAATCAAAGGCATCAGAATTGGCAAAGAGGAAGTCAAACTTTCCCTCTTCGCAGATGACATGATACTCTACATAGAAAACCCGACAGACTCTACCAGAAGCCTACTAGAACTGATCCAAGAATTCAGCCAAGTTGCAGGGTACAAAATCAACGTACAGAAATCGGTTGCATTTTTATACACCAACAATGAAGCAACAGAAAGAGAATCAAGAAACTGATCCCATTCACAATTGCACAAAAAACCATAAAATACCTCGGAATAAACCTAACCAAGGATACAAGAGATCTGTATGATGAAAACTATAGAAAACTTATGAAGGAAATGGAAGAAGACACAAAGAAATGGAAAAGCATTCCATGCTCATGGATAGGAAGAATAAATATAGTTAAGATGTCATTACTACCTAAGGCACTCTACACATTCAATGCAATTCCAATCAAAATTGCACCAGCATACTTCTCAAAACTAGAACAACTATCCAAAAATTTGTATGGAACCACAAAAGACCCCGAATAGCCAAAGTAATCCTGAAAAATAAAACCAAAACGGGAGGGATCACCATCCCAGACTTTAGCCTCTACTACAAAGCTGTCATCATCAAGACAGTATGGTATTGGCACAAAAACAGACACATAGACCAATGGAACAGAATTGAGAACTCAGAAGTGGACCCAAAAGTATACAGCCAACTAATCTTTGACAAACAGGAAAGAATATCCGATGGAAAAAAGACAGCCTTTTTAACAGATTGTGTTGAGAGAACTGGACAGCAACATGCAGAAGAATGAAACTAGATCAATTTCTCACACCATGCACAAAAATAAACTCAAAATGGATAAAGGACCTGAACGTGAGACAGGAAACTCTCAAAACCCTAGAGGAGAAAGCAGGAAACAACCTCTTTGACCTCCACCACAGCAACTTCTTACTTGACACATCCCAAAAGCAAGGGAATCAAGAGCCAAAATAAACTGTTGGGACCTCATCAAGATTAAAAGCTTCTGCACAGCCAAGGAAACAACCCAGAAAATTAATAGGCAACCAACCGAATGGGAAAAGATAGTTGCAAATGACATATCAGATAAAGGGTTGATATCCAGAATCTACAAGGAACTCACCAAACTACACGCCCGAAAAACAAACAACCCAGTGAAGAAATGGGCAGAAGATATGAACAGACACTTCTCCAAAGAGGACATCCAGATGGCCCACAGACACATGAAACGATGCTCAGCATCCCTCCTCATCAGGGAAATACAAATCAAAACCACACTGAGATACCACCTCACGCCAGTCAGAGTGCCTAAAATGAGCCAATCAGAGAACTCTAGATGCTGGCGAGGATGTGGAGAAACGGGCACCCTCCTACACTGTTGGTGGGAATGTAAACTGGTACAGCCCCTCTGGAAAACAGTGTGGAGGTTCCTCAGGAAACTAACAATAGAACTCCCCTATGACCCAGCAATAGCACTGCTAGAATTTCACCTATGGATACAGAATGTTGATGCATAGGAGCACATGTACCCCAATGCTCATAGCAAAGCACTCTCCACAATAGCTAAAACTGGAGATTTCAAGCAGTTCATCACATGAATGACACTAAGAAGATGTGGTTTATCTATACCATGGAATACTGGCAGGCAATGAGAGTCAATGAAATCTGGTCATGTGTAGCAAACATGGATGGTTCCTTTGAGGGTGTTATGTTGAGTTAAATAAGTCAGGTAGATAAAGACAAATATCATATGTGTGCACATATAGGAGGATTAGGAGGAACTTGACAGAGGAACAAGGGGGAGAAGAAGAGCGGAAATGGTGGAGAAAAGGAAGAGAGGCAAACCATGAGAGACTCTTGAATGCTGACAAAAACTGAGGACTGATGGATGTGGCGGGGAGGAGGGATGGGCATGGAGGACACTTGTGGGGATGAGCACTGGGTGTTATGTGGAAACTAATTTGACAATAAACTATTTGTAAAAAAAAAAAATAAAAACCACACTGAGATACCACCTCAAGCCAGTCAGAGTGGCTAAAATGAGCCAATCAGAGAACTCTAGATGCTGGCGAGGATGTGGAGAAACGGGCACCCTCCTCCACTGTGGGTGGGAATGTAAACTGGTACAGCCCCTCTGGAAAACAATGCGGAGGTTCCTCAGGAAACTAACAATAGAACTCCCCTAGGACCCAGCAATAGTACCATAATTGCCCAAGGATACAGAATGTTGATGCACAGAGCATGATAGCCCCACACCAGGCAGCACTTCACAATAGCTAAAACATGGAAAGTGCCTATGTCCATCAACAGATGAGTGGGATCAAGAAGATGTGGTTTATCTATACCATGGAATACTACATGGCAATGAGAAGCAATGAAATCTGTCCATGTAGCAACACGGATGGACCTTTGAGGGCGTTATGCTGAGCGAAATAAGTCAGGCAGAGAAGGACAAATATCCCATGTGCACGTATAGGAGATTAGGAGGAACTTAACTGAGGAACAAGGGGGAGAAGAAGGGCAGAAATGGTGGGGGAAAGGGAGAGAGGCAAACCATGAGAGACTCTTGAATGCTGACAAAACTGAGGACTGATGGATGTGGGGGGGAGGAGGGGTGGGCATGGAGGAGGGCACTTGTGGGGATGAGCCCTGGGTGTTATGTGGAATCTAATTTGACAATAATCTATTTGTAATAAAAAATAAATAAAATAAAATAGAAAAAAAAACAATACAGAAGCATATAAATTAAAAAATATATATATTTATTTGCCTAAAATTGAGGGCATAAAAAGAACATCAGAGAATGTCCCCTTCACCAACCTCCCCCTTACCACTAACAAATCTCGAGTAAATATTATAGCGGAGTACGTCTGAAAGGATGACAAGTCTGACTATGGGGAGCAAAACAAGAGAAAGATCCAAATCCAAGAGGATAGACAAAAACAAGGTATCACTAGAGGATTTTGAAATCTCTTGTGCCCATAGCAACTGCCAAATCCAACTCAGATAACCATGGCAACAAATTCCAACTCCAGTAACCATAGCAACAATAGGAACTAAGGAAATCTCAAACCTAGTCCAATTCCTGACTGGATCAACACAAGCATCCACACTAAAGGCCCAGAAGAAGGATAAACAGCTAATCTTGAAGTATAAAAAAATTATCTCAGTATCCGCTGTTCTATATATGTTCATCTTTCAAGAAAAAAAATTAAGTGGCATGAGATAAAAACATGAAAAAACAGTTTGAAGACACAAAGAAATCACCCAAAGCAGACTCAGATATGACATGGCTGTTAAAACTATCAGGAATGAAATTAAAAACAACTATGATTAGCATGTTTAAGCACTGGTTCTCAAAGGAAAGAGGCAAGTTTTCCCACAAGGAACATTTGGAAATGTCTAGAGGTATTTATTATTGTGATAAGATATGGTATGGCATCGAGTGGGTAGAGACCATAGATGCTAAGCATCCTATAATGCACAGAACAGCATCTTACAATAGAATTATCTGGCTTGAGATTATTATGCTGAGGTGGAGATTCCTTGGAAACCCTGTATTAAAAGCTCTAATGGAAAAAATAGAAAACATATAAGATTACAGAAATGTAAGAAGGAATAAAATGGAGAAGCTAGAAATGAAAAATTGAAATCAGATTGCTGTTTTTAATGTTTTATTTTTGAGAGAGAGACAGAGGACATGAGTGGGGGAGGAGCAAAGGGTGAGGGAAACACAGAATCTGAAGCAGGCTCCAGGTTTCGAGCTGTCGACATAGAAACCCATTTGGGTTTCTCAAACTCACGAACTATGAGATCATGACCTGAGCAGATGTTGGAGACTTAACTGACTGAGTCACCCAGGTGACTTTGATCGCACATCAGCACGCTTACTACATTTGAGGAAAGAATAACTAATTTTGAAGATGAGTAAATAGAAATGACTCAAACTTAAATACTAAGACGAAAAAGAGTAGGAAAATGGTACAGAACACACATGCAATGTGGACAGTAAGACATCGTGCAATCCCATAAGTAGAGGAGAGAGGATAAAACAAAAGAAATATTTGAAGAAATAATGGCTGAGAATTTTCCAAAGTTACTAACAAATACCACAATCTCAAAACTTTCAGAGAATACCAAGCAGGATAAACATAAGAGGAAATAAAACCAGGCAAGATGGCAGAGAAATAGGGAGTTCTGTACTTCCTGCCTGAATATTTCAAAGAAGGGCTGAAGCCAAAGGACACTGAACCCCAAGAGCCTGGGAGGAAAAAAGACAGAGTCCACTAAGAAGAGAGCCTCATAGTCTATGGCCATACCACCCTGAATGCGCCCAATCTTGTCTGATCTCAGAAACTAAGCAGGGTCGGGCCTGGTTAGTACTTCAATGGGAGAAGACAGACTCATAGGTGCATGATTGAGAACTGGGGATGATAAAAATGGCCCCAGACATGGAGGCATGGAGGGGAGAGAGCTCCCTCTGAGGAGAGACAAAAGGAAGAGGAAGAGTGTCTGAAACTGCTTGTAGAGCTGTCTCTGGAGAACAGAAAAATCTTAACCCTGGATGGAGAGAGATCCTATCATCCCATTTCTAACTGCAGGGCATTCAGAGAGAGATCCTATCTTTAGCTGTGGTTCTTTCTTTGGGCTGCATACCCTGGTCCCAGGAGGCACCAGGAGGAACTGCTCCCCTACTCCCCCTACTCTATCCCTGGCTAGGAAACAACCAGGCCTGTGGGATTACACTTCAGGTGGTATCATTAAAGCACACAGACTAAGATCTGGAAATGAGGCAGGACTCGGGACATAGAACATGCCCCACCTTAGCTACATCAGAGGCACAGGGAGATCAGACCCAAAAGAGTGATTTGAAATGCTCAATTCCAGAAGCGACTGGGGGGCCGCCATTTTTCTCCCCACAACAACCAAGGCAGGGCCTCAGGGAGCAGCCCACAAGACCCACAATAGAGGGAAAAGCTGCCTATACCAAATCATGCCCATCTGTGCTGGAGAGCACTTTTGTTTTTTTTTTTTTTTACCAGAGCAGTTGGCAAGAAAAACACTGAGGCATTGCTGTGATTAACTTTAGATCAATTCTTGCTATTCAGATATATTCTCCCTTATCTCATTCTTATCTCTCTCCTCCACTGGACTGGGACTCTGGTCATTGATTTGCTTAAACAGTCACATTTAATCTATTCTCTTGATACATATTCTACACCTCCATCATTACCTTCCTTTATCACTCTCTCTGAAATAATAAGACTATAGAGTTTCTCTGGGTAACATTATCTTCATTTCTTTCTCCTCACCTCCTACAATATTCTCTTTTTTCTATCTCTGAATTAGGCCTTTTAGTCTCTCTGCCGAGTCAGTGTTCAATTTTGCTTTCTCCCCACCCCTGTCATTTCTCTCTTTTATATGTTCTTCCATCAGCACTGCCTCCACCCTGCTCTCTATTTGTAGCTGGGATTTCTGGTTTCATGCTTTTAGACTACCCTTTGTCTTTTGTTGTTTTTGTTTTGGGTTTTTTTCCTTTGGATTTGCTTGTTTGTTGGATTAGTCTGTGCGTTTCCGTGCTTTTGTTCCTTGCATAATTCTCTGTTTGATATCCTTTCCAGGGCTTCCTCAAGAAACAAGCCAAAGTACACATGGTGGAGAGTGCCAAAGTACACATGGTGGAGAGTCCCAAATATCACTATGAGTAGGGAAATTAAAAAAAAAGGCACAACAAGAGAGACTAAACGACACCATTAAAAAAAAAACTTCCCGAGAGGGGGA
The DNA here is from genome assembly GCA_017311185.1 of Proteles cristata cristata. Classification (NCBI taxonomy): domain Eukaryota; kingdom Metazoa; phylum Chordata; class Mammalia; order Carnivora; family Hyaenidae; genus Proteles; species Proteles cristata. The sequence goes on along the minus strand of JAESUZ010004027.1, from coordinate 68,413 downwards.
GGGGCAAGATGGTGGAGAAGAAGGGAACTCCGTGCATTGCACTCACCCCCATATATCACATGGAAAAGATCTGAAGCCATAGGAAACCTTACAGAACCCAAGTGGCTGGGAGAAAAAGGACGCAGAATCCACTGAGAAAGACTTCTAAGGTGAGTGCGAACTGGGGAAGATAAAATCGGCCGGGAACAGAGACTCACAGGGAGCGGAGCGATCCCCCTCTGCAGGGAATGAGAGGGAAAAGAGACATGAAATTACTCAAGACACGGCCCCTGTCGCTTGGGAACAGAAAAACCTCCGCTCGGGGGACAAAAGGATTGTGTGCGCCAAATCCCTGTGCGACAGGTCCCCGCAGGCCAACTCGTCCTGGAGCAGCCGCACGCAGAACGCGCCATTGTGCTCCTGGCTTGTTGGATCCATAGAGGAGCTGCATGCCACCACTCCTTTGTGCTCCTGGCTAGCTGGATCCCTGAAGGAGCCGCACGCATACAGGGCATCCTCGCTCCTGGCCTGGCTGGACCCCTAGAGGGAAGGTGAAGGGCTTGAATCTGGGAGATTTGTCCCCAAATTCGTGTTTCGGGTGATGAGACACAGAGGGACCTGGTTTCTCGCTCTCCAGCGCGCCCCGCGGGCAAACCACCGTCCTTATTTGCCAACCAGACCTGGGGAAGAAGGGAGCAGCGATTCTGGCTCCATCCCCAGGGCTAGGCAAGAGGCTTGGAATTGCCCCCAAGGGGACGGCCTGCGAGATTGTGTCTACGGCAATTTCAGTGGGGCACATGGACTGGGATTTGGAAACTAGGCCTGGCCTAGTTTAAAGACCGCAACCCACTTTGGCTGTGCCCCTGGCACGGGGAGTTTACCCATCCAAAAAAGTGAGGTGCAGCGCTTGGTTCAAGAAGGGATTGGAGCACCTCCACTCTCCTCGCCACGACCGCCAAGGCAGAACTCCCGCCTGACGCATTGGATCACACCACGCCCGTCACTGCTAGAGAGCTGCCCTCCTCCTTTTCTTTTCTTTTCTTTTCTTTTTTTTGTTGTTGTTTTCGTGTGTGTGTGTGTGTTTTCCTTTTTTCCCGGAGCACTGACCTGATTAACTCTGGCAATCAGCTTGCTTAAACAGTCACATTTAGTCCATTCTGTAGATGAAAATTCTACACCTACTGACCTTTTATTCTCTTTCTCTCAGGAGTAATTAGACTATGTAGTTTCTCTGGATAACACCACTATCCTTCTATTCCCTATCCAACCATATTCCACTCATTAGTTCTTTGAAAAAAGCTTCTTATCCCTTCTAACTGTTCATTCTATTTCCTATTTTGCCTCATGCCCGCCCTGTCTTCTCTTACTTTCTCTATGTTCTTCAACCAGCACTGCATACACCTGGTTATTTAATTGTAGCTGGGAAATCCGGTTATATGCTTTAAACCGTTCTTTGTTCAACAGTTTTCCTCCTTTAGACATTTTTATGTGTTTTTTATTTTCTATTATTCACCATCCCTCCTCCGTCTTTTCTCTTAATTTTTTCGTTTTCCCTCTCAGTTTTTATGTTTGTTGGATTTGACTGTGCGTTTGTGTGCCTCTGCTCCCTGTGTGTTTGTCTGTCTGTTTTCTTCTCCAGGGCTACCTCAAGAAACAAGCCAAAGTACACAAGGTGGAGAGTCCCAAAAATCACTACGAATAGGAAAATAACCAAGGTCTTAACAAGAAAGAACAAGAGATACCATTCAAAAAACACTCTCTAAAAGGATAGGCCCGGGACAGTCAAAGAGTCTTCTTGGATACAGCAGCACTCACAGGTGCAGAAAGCATAACAAGTCTTTAAAACTAACAAGGGACAGAAAGCCAACTAAAATGATGAAACAAAAAATCTCTCCTCCAAAGAAATTCCAAGAAGAACTGACAACTAATGAACTGCTCAAAACAGATATAAGCACCATAACTGAAAAGATTTTAGAATAATAATCATAAAATTAATAGCTGGACTTGAAAAAAGCATACGGAACATCAAAGAAACTATGACTACAAGCAACATGGAGCATAAAAATAGGCAGGATTAATTTATTTTATTTTATTTTTTTTTTACAAATAGTTTATTGTCAAATTAGTTTCCACATAACACCCAGTGCTCATCCCCACAAGTGCCCTCCTCCATGCCCACCCCTCCTCCCCCACATCCACCAGTCCTCAGTTTTTGTCAGCATTCAAGAGTCTCTCATGGTTTGCCTCTCCCCCTTTCCCCCACCATTTCCGCCCTTCTTCTCCCCTTGGTCCTCTGTTAAGCTCCTCCTAATCCTCCTATACGTGCACACATATGATATTTGTCTTTCTCTGCCTGACTTATTTCGCTCAGCATAACACCCTCAAGGTCCATCCATGCTGCTACACATGGCCAGATTTCATTGTTTCTCATTGCCATGTAGTATTCCATGGTATAGATAAACCACATCTTCTTGATCCATTCATCTGTTGATGGACACTTAGGCTCTTTCCATGTTTTAGCTATTGTGGAGAGTGCTGCTATGGACATTGGGGTACATGTGCTCCTATGCATCAACATTTCTGTAGGCAGGATTAATTTAAAAATGCGATAAATGAGATAAATAATAAATTGGAGGTGTCCAATGCACGGACTGAAGAGGCAGAAATGAGAATAGCGATTTAGAAGACACCATTAAGAAAAAGAGGAAACAGAAAAAAAAAAAACAGAAAAACTGATCCAGGAACATGAAAGTATACTTCGATAGCTCAGCAATACGGTCAAACACAACAATAGCCATATCATACGAATCCCAGACGAGGAAGAGAGAGGGAAAGGTGCTGAAGGAGTCCTGGAACAAATTATAGTAGAGAACTTCTGGAAACTGCGGAAGAAAGTAAACGTTGAAATACAAGAGGCACAGAGGACTCCCCTCAGACGTAGTTTGAATCAAACTTCTGCACGGCATATCATAATAAAAATGGCAAAATAGAAGGACAAAGAGAGAATTTTGAAAGCTGCTAGGGAGAAAAGCGCCCTAACATACAAAGGGAAACCTATTAGAGTGGTGACAGACCTATCAACTGAAACCTGGCAGACCAGAAAGGAAGGGCAAGAGATCATCAATATGATGAATGGAAAAAAATATGCAGCCAAGAATCCTCTATCCAGCAAGCCTGTCATTCAGAATAGGAGAGAAAATACCTTTCCAAATAAACAGAAATTGAAAGAATTTGTCACCACGAAGCCAGCCCTACAAGAAATCCTGAGGCGGACGCTCTGAAGGAAAGGTTGCAAGGAACAAAGATACCAGAGACACCACCACAAACATGAACCCCACAAAGGACACAAAGACTCTAAACCCACATATTTCAATAATAACACTGAATATAATGGGCTGAATGCTCCAATCAAAAGACATAGGGTAGCAGAATGGATAAAAAAAAATCCACCTATTTGCTGTCTACAAGAAACACATTTTAGACTAGAAGATACCTTCAGATGAAAGTAAGGGGATGGAGAAATATATATCATGCTACTGGAAATCAAAGGAAAGCTGGAGTAGCTATACTTATATCAGACAAAATAGACTTTAAAGACAATAAATAACAAGAGACAAGGAAGGGCATTACATAATAATTACACTGTCTATGCATCAGGAAGAACTAACAATCATAAATGTCTATGCACCGAATATGAGAGCACCTAAATACTTAAAAGAATTAATCAGAAACAGAAACAATATTATAGATAAGAAGGTGCTAATAGCAGGAGACTTTAATACTCTGCTTACAGCAATGCATAGGTCAACCAGAAAGAACATCACTAAAGAAATAATGGACTTGACAGACACATTGGACCACATGGATCTGACAGATATATTTAGAACTCTACTTCCTGAGGCCAGGGAATTCACTTTCTTCTCAAGTGCGCATGGCACATTCTCCAAGATAGATCCCATACTGGGATATAAAGCAGCTCTCAGTAAATATAAGAGAATTGAGATCCTACCATGCACACTTTCAGATCATAATGCTTTGAAACTTGAAATCAATTACAGGAAGAAGTCTGGAAAACCTCCAAAAACAGGGAGGTTAAAGAACACCCTACTAAAGAATGAAAGGGCCAGTCAAGCAATTAGAGCTGAAATTTAAAAATATATGGAAAGAAATGAAAAAGAAAACACAACAATCCAAAATCTATGAGATACCGCAAAGAGAGTCCTAGGAGGAGAGTACATTGCACTCCAAACTATTTAAAGAAATTAAAAAAAGCACAAATCCAAAATCTAACAGCTCACCTAAAGGAACTAGAGGCAGAGAAACAAGAACGCCCTAAACCCAGTAGAAGAAAAGAAATAGTAAAAATCAGAGCAGAAATAAACAACATAGAGACCAAAGAAACAATTGAACAGATCCATGAAATGAAGAGTTGGTTTTTTGAAAAAGTAAACAAAATTGATAAACCTCTAGCCAGGCTTCTTAAAGCAAAGACAGAGCACCCAAATAGACAAAATCGTGAATGAAAATGGACTGATTAAAACCAAACCTTCAGTAATACAGACAATTATCAGGGAATACTATGAAAAATTGTATGTCAACAAATTGGACAACTTAGAAAAAATGGACAAATTTCTAAACACACACTCACTACCAAAATTCACACGGGAAAAGATAGGAAATCTGAACAGACCCATAACTAGTGAAGAAATCAAATCAGTGATTAAAAATCTCCCAACAAATAAAAGCCCTGGACCTGATGGCTTCCCTGGGGAATTCTACCAGACGTTTAAAACAGAATTAATACTAATTCTTCTCAAACTATTCCAAAAAATAAGAATCGAATGAAAATTCCCAGACTCATTTTATGAAGCCAGCATCACTCTGATTCCCAAGCCTGACAAGGATCCAGCAAAAAGAGAACTACAGGCCAATATCCCGGATGAATACAGATGCAAAAATCCTCAACAAGATCCTTGCAAATTGAATCCAATAGCACATAAAAAGAATTATCCACCAAGATCAAGTGGGATTCATTCTTGGGTTACAGGGCTGGTTCAATATTTGCAAATCAATCAATATGAAATATCACATTAACAAAAGAAAAGATGAAAACCATATGATCCTGTCAATAGATGCAGAAAAAGCATTTGACAAAATACAGCATCCCTTCTTAATAAAGCCTCTAGAGAAAGTCGGGATAGAAGAAACCTACTTAAACATCATAAAAGCCATCTATGAGAAGCCTTCAGCTAACATCACCCTCAACGGGGAAATACTGACAGCTTTCCCCCTGAGATCAGGAACACGACAGGGATGTCCACTCTCACCACTGTTGTTTAACATAGTGCTGGAAGTCCTAGCATCAGCCATCAGACAATAAAAGGAAATCAAAGGCATTAGAATTGGCAAAGAAGAAGTCAAACTTTCACTTTTCGTAGACAACATGATACTCAACATAGAAAACCCGACAAACCATGAGAGACTCTTGAATGCTGACAAAAAGTGAGGACTGATGGATGTGGGGGGCAGGGGGGATGGGTATGGAGGAGGGCACTTGTGGGGGTGAGCACTGGGTGTTATGTGGAAACTAATTTGACAATAAACTATTTGTAAAAAAAATAAAAGAAAAATTAAAAAAAGAAAACATTTTCATAACAAACAAACAAAAAAGAAAACCTGACAGACTCCACCAGAAGCCTAATAGAACTGATCCAAGAATTCAGCCAAGCTGCAGGGTACAAAATCAACGTAGAGAAATCGGTTGCATTTTTATACACCAATAATGAAACAATAGAAAGAGAAATCGAGAAACTGATCCTATTCACAATTGCACAAAAAAATATAAAATACCTAGGAATAAACCTAACCAAGGATACAAGAGATCTGTATGAGGAAAAGTATAGAAAACTTATGAAGGAAATTGAAGAAGACACTAAGAAATGGAAAAACATTCCATGCTCATGATTAGGAAGAATAAATATAGTTAAAATGTCATTACTACCCAAAGCAATCTACACATTCAATGCAATTCCAATCAAAATTGCACCAGCATACTTCTCAAAACTAGAACAAAATATCCTAAAATTTGTATGGAACCACAAAAGACCCCGAATAGTCAAAGTAATATTGCAGAAAAAAACCAAAATGGGAGACATCACCATCCCAAACTTTAGCTTCTACTACAAAGTTGTCATCGTCAAGACACTATGGTATTGGGACAAAAATAGACACATAGACCAATGGAATAGAATTGAGAACTCAGAGCTGAGCCCAAAGGAATGCAGCCAAGTAATCTTTGACAAAGCAGGAAAGAATATCCAATGGAAAAAAGACAGCTTCTTTAACAGATGGTGCTGGGAGAACTGGACAGCAACATGCAGAAGAATGAAACTAGATCAATTCCATACACCATACACAAAAATAAACTCAAAATGGATAAAAGGACCTGAATATGAGACAGGAGACAATCAAAACCTTAGAGGAGAAAGCAGGAAACAACCTCCTTGACCTCCACCGCAGCAACTTCTTACTTGACACATCCCCAAAAGCAAGGGAATCAAGAGCAAAAGTAAACTTTTGGGACCTCATCAATATCAAAAGCTTCTGCACAGCAAAGGAAACAACCCACAAAACTAATAGGCAACCGACGGAATGGAAAAAGATAGTTGCAAATGACATATCAGATAAAGGGTTAATATCCAAAATCTATAAGGAACTCACTAAACTCCACACCCAAAAAACAAACAACCCAGTGAAGAAATGGGCAGAAGATATGAACAGACACTTCTCCAAAGAGGACATCCAGATGGCCAACAGACACATGAAACGATGCTCAGCATCGCTCCTCATCAGGGAAATACAAATAAAACCACACTGAGATACCACCTCACGCCAGTCAGAGTGGCTAAAATGAGCCAATCAGAGAACTCTAGATGCTGGGGAGGATGTGGAGAAACGGGCACCCTCCTACACTGTTGGTGGGAATGTAAACTGGTACAGCCCCTCTGGAAAACAGTGTGGAGGTTCTTCAGGAAACTAACAATAGAACTCCCCTATGACCCAGCAATAGCACTGCTAGGAATTTACCCAAGGGATACAGAAATGCTGAGGCATAGGAGCACATGGACCCCAATGTTCATAGCAGCACTCTCCACAATATCTAAAATATGGAAAGAGCCTAAGTGTCCATGAACAGATGAAGGGATCAAGAAGATATGGTTTATCTATACGATGGAATACTAGATGGTAATGAGAAGGAATGAAATCTGGCCATGTGTAGCAACATGGATGGACCTTGAGGGTGTTATGCTGAGCGAAATAAGTCAGGCAGAGAAAGACAAATATCATATGTTTGCACGTATAGGAGGATTAGGAGGAACATAACGGAAGACATGGGGGAGAAGAGGGGGGGAAATGGTGGGAGAGAAGGAGTGAGGTAAACCATGAGAGACTCTTGAATGATGAGAACAAACTGAGGACTGATGGGTTTGAGGCGGTGGGAGATGGGCATGGAGGAGGGCAATGGTGGGGATGAGCACTGGGTGTTATATGGAAACCAACTTAACAATAAACTATTTGAAAAAAATAAATAAATAAAACTTCCTGAATGGTCATGTCCTGGACAGTCAATAAGCCTCCTTTAATATAGCAGTACTTGCAGGTGTAGAGCACATAACAAGCTTTTTAAACCCACAAGAGACACAAACTAGCCAAAATGATGAAATGAAAGAACCTCCTCTAAAGAAATTCCAGGAAGAAGTGACAGAAACAACTGCTCAAAACAGATACTGTCAACACAGTTGAACAAGAATTTAGAACAATAGTCATAAAATTAATTGCTGGGCTTGAAAAAGGCATGGAAGACATCAGAGACACTATTGCTATAAAGACTATGGATCATAAAAATAATTGTGTTTAATTTAAAAAGCTATAAATGAGGTGCATAATAAAATGGAAACAGCCACTGCATGGATTGGAGAGGCAAACAGAATAGGTGAGTTAGAGCACACAATTATAGAAAAAGAGGAAGCTGAAGAAAGGAGATAGATAATTTGATCAAGGAGCATGAAAGGAGAATGGAGTACTGAGCGATGCAATAAAATGGAACAATATCCCTATCGTGGAAATTCCATAAGAAGAAGAGAGAAAGTGACCGAAGGGGTACGTGAACAAATTATAGCTGAGAATTTCCTAACCTAGGGAAGGAAACAGACAGTGAAATCCAAGAGACACAGAGAACTCCCCTCAGACATAATGTGACTCGATCTTCTGCACGATGATATCACGATGATATCAATGATATCTTCTTCACTATGATATCATAGTGAAACAGGCAAAATATGAGGATAAAGAGAGAATTCAGGAAGGAGCTAGGGATAAAAGGGCCCTAACATACAAAGAGAGATATATCATGGTGGTTGCAGCCTTCCTACTTATACTTGGCATGCCAGAAAGGATGGCAGGAAATCTTCAATGTGATGAACAGAAAAAATATGCAACCAAGAATCCTTTATCCAGCAAGCCTGTCATTTAGAATAGAAGCAGAGATAAAGGTTTTCCCAAATATACAAAAATTGAAGGACTTCATCACCACTAAACCAGCCCTATAAGAAATCATAAGGGGTACTCTATGAGGGAAATGTTGCAAGGAACACAAAGTACCAGAAACACCACCACAACATGAATCCTACAAAAAACACAATGCCTCTAAACCCATATTTTTCAATAATAAAACTGACTGTAAATGGGCTGAATGCTCCAATCAAAAGACATAGGTTAGCGGAATGGATAAAAGAAACCACAATCCATCTAATTGCTGTCTACAAGAGGCTCATTTTAGACCTGAAGACACCTTCAGATAGAAACTGAGGGGATTGAGAAATATCCATCATGCTGCAGGAAGTCAAAAGAAAACTGGGGTTGTCATACTTATATCAGACAAACTGGACTTTAAAGTTCAGATAGTAACAAGAGATTAAGAAGGGCATTATATAATAATTACAGGGTCTATCCATCAGAAAGAGTTAACAATTATAAATGTCTATGCACCGAATTCGGAGTCCCAAATACATAAAGCAATTAATCACAAACAGAAACAATCTAATTGATAAGAATGTGCTAATAGGAGGGGACTTTAATACTCTCCTTACAGCAATGGATAGATCAACTAGACAGAAAATCACTAAACAAACAATGGACCTGAATGACACTTTGGACTAGATGGATTTGACAGATATATTTAGAATTCTATATCCTGAGGACATGGAATTCACTTTCTTCTCGAGTGCACATGATATATTCTCCAAGATATATCAGATACTGGGTCATAAAACAGACCTAAAAAAAAAAAAAAAAGAATTGAGATCATACCATGCACTCTTTCAGATCAGAATGCTGTGAAACTCGAAATTAATCATAGTAAAAAATCTGGAAAACCCCCAAAAACATGGAGGTGAAAGGACACTCTACTAAAGAATGAATGGGCCAATCAGGCAATTAGAGGAGAAATTAAAAAAAACATATGGAAGAATTGAAAATGAAAATACAATCCAAACTCTTTGGGATACAGGAAAGGCAGTCCTAAGAGGAAAGTATATTGCACTCCAGGCCTATTTCAAGAAAGTAGAAAAATTGCAAATTCAAAATTTAACAGCTCACCTAAAGGAACTAGAAGCAGAGCACCAAGAACACCTCAACCCTAGCCGAAGAAGAGAAATAATAAACATCAGGGCAGAAATAAACATATATAGAATCCAAAAAACCAGTTGGACAGATCAATAAAACCAAGAGTTGGTCTTTTGAAAAAATAAAATTGACAAATTCTAGCCAGGCTTCTCAAAAAGAAAAGAGAGTGCACCCAAATAGACAAAATCATGAATGACAATGGATTTTTTACAAGCAATCCCTCAGAAATACAAGCAATTATAAGGGACTATTATGAAAAATTATATGAAAACAAACTGGACAACCTAGAAGAAATGGACAAATTCCCAAACACACACAAACACTACCAATACTCACACGGGAAGAGATAGAAAATATGAACAGAACCATAACTAGTGAAGAAATTGAATGGATTATCAAAAATCTCCCAATGAATAAGAGTCCTGGGACAGGTGGCTTCCCTGGGGAATTCTAGCAGACATTTAAATCAGAGTTAATACCCATTCTGCACAAGCTATTCCAAAAAAAAAAAAAAAAAGAAATGGGAGCAAAACTTTCGGAACCATTCTACAAAGCCAGCATCACAGGATTCCCAAACCAGACAGAGACCTAGCCAAAACAAAACAAAACAAAACAAACAAAAAACCCAACTACAGGCCAATATCCTTTATGAATACAAATTCAAAAATCCTCAACATAATACTAGCAAATCTAATTCAACAGCATATAAAAACAATTATCCACCATGATAAAGTGGGATTCATTCCTGGGTTACAGAGCTGGTTCAATATTTGCAAATCAATCAATGTGATGCATCATATCAACAAAAGAAAAATAAAAACCATATGATCCTGTCGATAGATGCAGAAAAAGTATTTGACAAAATACAGCATCCCTTCTTAATAAAACCCTCTAGAAAGTTGGGACAGAAGGAACTTACTTAAACATCATAAGAGCCATTTATGAAAATCCCACAGCTAATATCATCCTCATTGGGGAAGAACTTAGAGCTTTCCCCTGAGGTCAGGAACACGACAGGGATGTCCACTCTCACCGCTGTTGTTTAACATAGTGCTAGAAGTTCTAGCATCAGCTATTAGAAAACAAAAAGAAAGAAAATGCATCAGAATTGGCAAAGATGAATTCAAACTTTCATTTTTTGCAGATAACATGATACTCTACATAAAACACCTGACAGACTCCAACAGAAGTCTACTAGAACTGAACCATGAATTCAGCAAAGTTGCAGGGCACAAATCCATTGTACATAAATTGGTTTTATTTTTATTCACCAGTAATGAATCAACAGAAAGAGAATCAAGAGACTGATCCCATTCACAATTGCACAAAAAACCATAAAATACCTAAGAATAAACCTAACCAAAGATATAGGAGATCTGTATGAGGAAAACTATAAAAAACTTATGAAGGAAATTGAAGAAGACACAAAGAAATGGAAAAACATTCCATGCTCTTGGATTGGGGAAAAAATATTGTTAAAATGTCATTACTACCCAAAGCAATCTACACATTCAATGCAATCCCAATCAAAATTGCACCAGCATTCTTCTCAAAACTAGAACAAACTATCCTCAAATTTTTATGGAACCACAAAAGACCCCGAATAGCGAAAGGAATGTTGAAGAAGGAAACCAAAGTGGGAGGCATCACCATTCCAGCCTTCAGCCTCTACTACAAAGTTGTTATCATCAAGAAAGTATGGCATTGGCACAAAAACAGACACATAGACCAATGGATAGAATAGAGAACTCAGAATTGGACCCACAAATGTATGGCCAACTAATCTTTGACAAAGTGGGAAAGATTATCCAATGGAAATAAGACAGCCTCTTTAACAGATGGTGCTGGGAGAACTGGACAGTAACATGCAGAAGAATGAAACTAGATCAATTTCTCACACCATACACAAAAATAAACTCAAAATGGATAAAGGACCTGAATGTGAGACAGGAAACCATCAAAACCCTAGAGGAGAAAGCAGGACAACTCCCTTGACTTCAACCGCAGCAATTTCCTCCTCAACACATCCCCAAAAGCAAGGGAATCAAGAACAAAAGTGAACTATTGGGATCATCACCAAGATAAAAAGCTTCTGCATGGCCAAGGAAACAATCAACAAAACTAATAGGCAACCGACGGGATGGGAAAAGATAGTTGCAAGTGACATATCAGATAAAGGGTTAATATCCAAAATCTATAAGGAACTCACCAAACTCCACACCTGAAAAATAAATAATCCAGTGAAGAAATAGGCAGAAGAAGACATGAACAGACACTTCTCCAAAGAAGACATCCAGATGGCCGATAGACACATGAAACAATGCTCAGCATCCCTCCTCATCAGGGAAATACAAATCAAAACCACACTGAGATACCACCTCACGCCAGTCAGAGTGGCTAAAATGAGCCAATCAGAGAACTCTAGATGCTGGCGAGGATGTGGAGAAACGGGCACCCTCCTGCACTGTTGGTGGGAATGTAATTTAGAGAACTATCTCTTAATTTCATCAATCTTTTTACTTTATTTTTTTCCTCTATGACATTTATTATTTCCTTCCCTATACTAAATTTATGCTTCATTTGTTTTTCTTTGTCTAGTACCTTTAAGTGTAGGTAGATTGAGATTTTTCATTTCTTGTGGTAGGCCTGCATCACTATAAACAACTCTTAGAACTATTGTGGGTTTTTTTGGGGGGTGCATTCAATAGATTTTTGTATGTTGTATTTCCATTTCCATTGTCCCAAGGTATTTTTAAAAATTTCTCCTTTGATATCCTCATTGACCCATTCTGTAGCATGATGTTAAATCTCTATATATTTTTTAGTTTTTTCCGTTTCTTGAAATTCATTTCTAATTTCATAAAACAGTGGTGAGAAGAGATGCTTGATATCATTTCTTTCTCTTTTTTTGATATTATTTTAATATTTTTAAATTTATTGAGACTTGTTTTCTGATCTAGCATATCATCTATCCTGGAGTATGTTTCATGTTCCCTTGAAAAGAAAATATGTTCTGTTGCTGTTGGATGGAATGATTTGTATATATCTCTTAACTCCCATGCATAATATGTCATTTAAATCTGATCTTTCCCCCATACACAAACAAATAAAGCTGATACTTTCCTATTGATTTTCTGTCTCAGTGATATATCCTTTGATATAAGTAGGGTATTAAAGACCCCTACTATATTGTATTGCTGTCAATTTCTGTCTTTAAGTCTGTTAATATTTGCTTTATGTATTTAGGTGCTTCTATGTTACATGCATATTTACAACTATTATATCTTGTTGGATTTCTATCATTTATCATTATATAATGCTTATCCATCTTTTTTTACTTATTACATTCACTGTTTTAAAATCTATTTTGTCTAATATACCACAGTTATTTTTTGTTTTCCATTTACATGAAACATATTTTTCCATCTCTTCACTTTTAGCCTGTTTTTGTCTTTACATCTTAAATGAGTCTCTCATAAGCAGCATATACAATAGATTTTGGTTTTGAATCCAATCAGCCACAGGATGTGTTTTGATTAGAGAACATTGTCCATTTACATGACAAGTAATTATTGATAGGTATGTAGTTATAACCATTTTGTTCATTGTTTTCTGGCTGTTTTGTACCGCCTCTCTGTTCCTTTATTCTTCTCTTTATTCTTCCCTGTGATTTGATGATTTTTGTAGTATTATTTAGATTTGTTTCTCATTATCTTTAGTGTATTATTATAGATGTTTTACTTTGTGATTGTCATGAGGCTCACGTATAATAGCCCATATAATAGCCTGTTCCAAGTTGATTGCAAGTTACATTTGAACACAATCTAAAACTGCATTTTTATCCTGTTGCCATGTTTTATTTTTTGATATTCACATTACACATCTTTTAATTTTGTGTATCCTTTAACTAATTATTGTTGTTATCATTATTTTTACTACATTTACCTTATAACCATCATACTAGTTTGATAAGAATTTAATCCAATTCCTTTACTATATATTTACTTCTACCCATGAGATATTCACTTTAGTAAGTGTTCTTCTTGCTAATTAGAGCCTTTTCTTTTCAGCTTAAAGCAGGTCCTTTAATATTTCTTGTAGAGCTGGTTTATTGGTGGTGAACTCCCTTAATTTATATTTGTGTAGGACATTTTTTTTAACCCTCTCCTTCAATTCTGAATGATAACCTTGCCGGGTAGAGAATTCTTGTCTTTTTTCCTTTCAGCACTTTTTTTTTTAACATTTATTTATTTTTGAGAGATAGAGCATGAGCAGGGGAGGGCAGAAAGAGAGAGAGACACAGAATCCGAAGCAGGCTCCAGGCTCCGAGCTGTCAGCACAGAGCACATCACGGGGCTTGAACTCATGAACAGCGAAATCATGACCTGAGCCGAAGTCGGCCGCTCAACCGACTGAACCACCCAGGCTCCCCTTCTGTCAGCACTTTGAATATATCATGCCACTCCATTCAAGCCTGTACAGTTTTGCTGAGAAATCTGCTGATAGTCTTATGGGTGGTTCCTTGTATGTAAATAGTTGTTTTTCTCTTGCTGCCTTTTTTTTTTTTTGAAAGCAGAAAACTACACTTTCAAGGTGGGAGAGCAAGCAGAACCAGAGGTGGCAATTGCCCTGATGTTACAGGGGACCTTTCCTTTTATGTGAGTGTAGTCTTGCATCATGGATAGGGTGGTCTCTAATGGAAACTGCTTCTAATTCTTTGGGGGACTCCTCCCACAGGCTGGGAGGGAGAGCTTTTAACCCTATAAGGCTTGTACTGAACCATCATGGCAGCCTTCCTCCACCGGGGGGGGCTATACTGCAATGCAAATATATTGTAATAATCTAGGGGTTATCCTGGGGCAAAGGTGGAACAGGAGAGCACATGCTCTGCACCTGTGGGTCTTGGTCTGTTAGCCCTAGGGTCATGGAAGCCACAAGATCAGGATGTTGTAAGCCACAAAGTCAGGATATTTGTGTCCTCAGTCTTCTAATATGTAACTTATTTATCACCATCCTTGCCTCTAACTCATGTCTAACCAACTGCCCACGCTATCATTCCCTCCCCAAGGACTTAGGACTCTGAAATCTTTTAGGTCAGGAGATGAAGTGTCCTTGGGTGTTCCTTCCACTGCTCATAACTAGCTTCTACGTAACATTCCTCCCTGCTGCTTCAAGCCGAAGGAGGATGTCAGAAAATTTGGATCCACTATTCTTGCTGTCAGGTAGAAGGAATTCCCAGCTTTAAAGTCCATCCAGGGATCTCATGTAGATACAGGTGTTTTGAGTAGAAATGGGCTGGTAGCCTCAGTGTTTGCAGGCTTATTTGGGTTTTATTGATTCTAGTCTGAAGGACACAAATTTTATAAGTAAACTAAATGAGAGTGGTCCTTCAAAAAGGAAAACTATAATGAAAATTAGGGGCTCCAGAAAAGGAAGCAGCCATGATAGCCAGGACCAGGTATTTTTCCGATTTGATCATATTCAGCTTGATCATAAAGCATCTTAGCATTTTCTAGGAAAATTTTGATGTCTTGTTGAACCTGGACACTTCAATTGATCCCAAAACAACATTCTTCTAGTAATGCACAGGTTCCCCCCACTTTCTGTTGTGACATCAAGGGCCTGACAGTTCTGTAAGACCATAGTCACTAAGGAGTTCATTTGTGACTGGGCATCAGAGAAGATGGCCACAGTGTCCTCATTTATTTTGACAGGGACTTAGATAGATTATAATCAATTTGGTTAGAGGCATGGGTACCTCTCCTGCACCTCTCTGGTAGCCACTCCTGCAATGCCAGAGACAGACAAGATTTCTACTAAGCTAGGGATTAAAGGCACACCCTGTTTTGTGTGTCTTAAACTGGTGATGGTGGGGAGGGGCATGAGGACTAATCCCTCAAGGTAGAAAAACTTAGGGAAGACACAGGCCAAGGTGCAAGTCCCTGACTAATTTGTGGGGAGGCAGGAATAACCCTTGTTGCTGCAGGGCCGAGAGGATTATGGCTGACAGTGGGAGGCACCCATGTGCATGATAAAAGACCCTTGGCTAACCAATTAGTTGAGGACCTATATTTCTACAGGAAGGTTATGGCTCAGGTTGCTAAGGAATTAAGACTAAAACATGGGGCTTCAGAAGAGGAAAGAAAAGGGGTGGATGAACTTTACTGACCAGATTTCTAATGAGTAGTCCCTTCCCCCTGGGCTAGGTATAGTTTTCCTTTGGTAGAGTTAAAATAAATCAAGTTGCCATGTTTTAGGAACTTGGTTATGAGCAGCTGGAGTCCTTGTCACACCTCAAGGTGGACAGGATATTGTCATTTATTAGGATAAGTAGATAGGTTCTTTAGCTCTATTGGTGCAGGTCTGATGGTGACTTCACATCCTGGCAGCCCATCATCCCATATCCTAGGGCCTACTGACAAAACCTCTTCTAAAGAATGAGGTTCCAGAATTTCTTCAATTAATAAGAGTTGTAGGGAGACTCTGGTAGCTGTGATTCCTCCAAGAATAAGCATAGCTCCTAGTTTGTATAATGTGTCTCTTCCCACTAGGGGACAAGGGCACTCCAACATAAACAGGAAGGAGTGAGAAAAGGTGTAATCTTCCCATAGGCAACATAAAAGGAGTGAAAGGCTTAGTTATTAGTTTGCCTGTTATTAGTGAGAATGTCCTAATAAGGACAAGCCCCCTGCAAAACCCCCTGTGTTAAATGTCAGCAGACAGGACACTGGGAAGCTAACTGCCCCCAAAGTCAAAGAACCCCAGATTCAGAAACCACTGCCCCACTTATGGTAATGGATTAAAGGGGCCCTCTACTCTAGTCATTCCCCATGTAAGAAGTAACCATCGATGGAGACTCCGTCACTTTACAGTGGTCTTGTGAGAAGGGTCCGGAGAAGGAGTTCAGGACAGAGTAGGTGGCCCCACTATCAATAAAGAAAATTTTCCTACCTGCCACATCCATCTTTACACATGTCTCCAGTCCATCAATGGTTACTTCTTACATGGGGACTGACTAGAGTAGAGGGCCCCTTTAATCCATTACCATAAGTGGGGCAGTGGTTTCAGAATCTGGAGTTCTTTGACCTCGGGGGTAGTTAGCTTCCCAGTGTCCTGTCTGCTGACATTTAAGACAGGAGTTTTTACAGGAGGCTTGTCCCTATTAGGACATTCTCACACCCAGAGGCCAGTCCTGCAGATCAGGTATTTTCCTGATCCTTTTCCAGGACAGAGTATGACATTCTTAGATTGGGCTTGGCTCTGTAGGGGCACTGGCAATTGGGCCTGCCTTACCTCCTTTTTTGGCTCCTTCTCCTAAGCTTTGGTTTTCCCTTCTTGGTCCCTGTTATAAAGGGCAGTAGTTGTTCTGAAAGGAATTCTTCAAGAATGGTGCCTGTTTCTCTTACCAGTTTTTGCAGTTTCTACCTGATATCTGGAGCAGACTAAGAGAGAAATTTGTCTTAGTATTACTTGTCCCTCAAAAGACTGAGGATCAAGGTTGGTATATTTAGTCACAGCCTCTTTGAGACTTTCCAGAGAGGTGGTTGGGTTCTCATTTGGGTCCTGGCTGACTTCAGCTACCTTAGAGTAGCAGATAGGTTTTTATCAGCTGGCTTTTGACCTTGCCTTAACACAGATGAGAAATTGGTCTCATTCTCATCTTTCTGAAGGTTGGATATAATCCCATCCTGGATCCATGGGAGGGACAGCAGTCTGTCCTATTGGATATTTGGTATCAGAAAGGTAAGACAATTAGCATATGCCCTGGCTTCCTTAAGAACCTTTTTTTTTTCTTTTTTGGTCACTGAAAGAGTCTGCCCTAAGATGGTCATTATATCTTTCCGAGATACATCATAGGCCAAGGTCAGATGCTTGAAGGTTTCTATGTAATCATCTGGATTATCAGAAAACTTTCTCAGGTCTTGTTTAATCTGTTCAAGCTCTATTAAAGAGAAAGGCTTATGAGTAACCTGAAATCCAAACTCCCTGCCTGCTTCAACCAGGGGGCAGAGATTAGGTTGGGAAGCCCCTGGATATGGAAGCAGTGAAGGGAGAGGGTCACAGGTTGAGAGAGGTGGATACAAACCCACTGGCCTAGGAGGAAGGACAGAGGGAGGAATAGAGTGTGGAGAAGGAGGCTTGGGCAGTGACAATTCCTTTTGAGGTTCCTCCTCACAGAAGACCTGAGCTTTTCTCAATAAGGAGTCCCTTTTGGCTGCTGCAAGGAGAGCCATGTCAACATTACAGGTTTCACAGAGATCCTGCATGTCTTCGAAGGCAAAGAAATCCTGGAAATAGAGAATTTCCCTCCACTTTCTGTGCTGTTTACAATAGAGATCTAGCTGACGTACAGTGTTGTAGTTAAGGCTCCATTCAAAGGTCAAACCTCTCCATCATCCAACTTACACTGGGGCCACACAGTTTTGAGGAGATGAGCCACTTCCTCTTTAAGGTCTTAGAGTCAAAGAGTGTCCAGTGGGCTGGAATGCAACAAAGGTGGGACTCAGGAGGAACTGTAGACATTTGGTTACCCATCTGTAAGAGACACAGCAGGAGAGTTACAGAACTCGGTGTCCTGAGGTCTAAGCTCTTGAGGTCAAAAGGAGAGGCATCCCTTTACCTATGAACTAGGAAGACTTCAGGATAGGAGTCATTCTGGTGGGTCCTCTGGTATTAAGCTTTAATTGTGCTAATTGTCTCAGACAGTCCTTAGAAGGTCGAGGTGGGCTCCTTTATCTTTCCCTCCTGCGTTTTTGTGCCCAGAGTCAATGGCCTATGGTGATGTGTCCAGGGCTGGATGGAGTTCCCTACTGGTGGCATACTGCCATATGCAGGCCACTTTTAAGTTACAGGTGGCGTTTAAGCTGAGTTATTGGATGATAACTAGAGAGGCAAAATTTTCCAGCTGGGGAAAGGGAAGAGACAGGGAAAAAGTCTTTTCCAACATCTACCCCCATGGAAGAAGATCCTCCACTTTGACAGAAGCCCAGGTGTGGCTGTGGCAGAGGCCTCCAATGTGGGAAACACTATGTCACTGCATATGCTATATTAAAAGACAGGCTAAAAGGAAAAGGTTAGACTGCTGGGGGTCAAAAGCTTGAGCCAAGAAAGGACTATAATGAAGATAGTGGTGGCCAGCAGACACGCAACAGGGAAACGCATGACAGGAGACTTGAGATGGCAAACTGAGAGCCTCACGGACTAGCGGTCCACAGCACTAATAAGAAAGAGGCTTAAAATAATGATAAGTTAAAACACGCATGGACTAGAGGGCGGGGGGTGGGAGAACATACTTTGAAGGCAATGGTCCACTAGGAATTCAAGTTTGAACTGGTTGAGGAGATGGGAACCAGCCAAGAAAGGGGTGATTCAAACTGTTGTCCTCTAGGGGAGCCAAGCAAGCAAGTTGCCTCTAACTCAGAGGCAAAGCAATCCCAGTCACAGCACCAAAAGATGTCAGCAAGAAAAGCATTGTGTCTCTCAGCTCTTGGCATTGACACAATAATTAGAAATCAGTGTCCAAAGTGAAAGCAGCAGTTTTATAAAAGACAGTACACTCTCAATTTGGGAGAGCAGGCTGGCCCTGCTTCCCTTGCTGCTTCTAATATTATCTCTTTAACTTTTGACATTTTAATAATAAAGTGTATTGAAGTGGGTCTTGTGGGTTCATCATGTTTGGCATTCTCTGATATTCCTGGATTTCCATGTCTGCTTACTTCCTCAAGTTTGGAAAGTTTTCAGGCATTATTTCCTGAAATATTTTTCTGCCTCACTTTACTCCTCCAGAGACCCCAATAATGTGAATGTTTTTCTTCTTAGTTTTGTCCCATAAGTCTCTTACTATATATTCAATTTTTAAGACTTTTTACTTTTTGCTGCTCTGTTTTGGTGAGTTCCATTATCCTGACTTTCAGATGACTGATTGTTTTCCCCTGCCTCATCTAGTCTTCTCTTGAACCCCTCTAAAATCTTTTAGATCAGTTAACTGTATTTTACAGGTCTGTTTCTTCTTTTTGGTATGTTTTGCTGAATTTCTCACTGTATTCATTCATTCATCTCCCATGCCTGGCAAGCATTTTTATGACCATTATTTTAAATACTTTATGAGGTAAATTATTTGTCTATGTTTTATTAAGGTTTTTTTTTTCCTGGGGTTTTACCTTGTTCTTTCATTTGGAACAAATTCTGTTTTCTCATTTTGTTTGACTCTCTATTTGTCTCTATGTGTTAGGCAAGACAACGATCTCTCCTAGTTTTTAAAGGTGGCCCGTTGTTGGATGTGAACTTTATTGTTTATCCTTGTCCTAGTTCTTAATTGTCTCTTTTTTTTTTTCAGAGAATTTATTGTCAAGTTGGTTTCCATATAACACCCAGTGCTCATCCCCACAAGTGCCCTCCTCCATGCCCACCCCTCCTCCCCCCCACATCCACCAGTCCTCAGTTTTTGTCAGCATTCAAGAGTCTCTCATGGTTTGCCTCTCCCCCTTTTCCCCACCATTTCTGCCCTTCTTCTCCCCCTTGGTCCTCTGTTAAGTTCCTCCTAATCCTCCTATACGTGCACACATATGATATTTGTCCTTCTCTGCCTGACTTATTTCGCTCAGCATAACATCCTCAAGGTCCATCCATGTTGCTACACATGGCCAGATTTCATTGTTTCTCATTGCCATGTAGTATTCCATGGTATAGATAAACCATGTCTTCTTGATCCATTCATCCGTTGATGGACACTTAGGCTCTTTCCATGTTTTAGCTATTGTGGAGAGTGCTGCTATGAACATTGGGGTACATGTGCCCCTATGCATCAGCACTCCTGTATCCCTTGGGTAAATTCCTAACAGTGCTATTGCTGGGTCATAGGGGAGTTCTATTATTAATTTTTTGAGGAATCTCCACAGTTTTCCAGAGGGACTGCACCAGTTTACATTCCCACCAACAGTGTAGGAGGGTGCCCATTTCTCCACATCCTCGCCAGCATCTAGAGTTCTAGGATTTGCTCATTTTAGCCACTCTGACTGGCGTGAGATGGTATCTCAGTGTGGTTTTGATGTGTATTTCCCTGATGAGGAGGGATGCTGAGCATCGTTTCCTGTGTCTGTTGGCCATCTGGATGTCCTCTTTGGAGAAGTGTCTGTTCATCTCTTCTGCCCATTTCGTCACTGGGTTGTTTGTTTCTTGGGCGTGGAGTTTGGTGAGTTCCTTATAGATTTTGGATATTAACCCTTTATCTGATATGTCATTTGCAACTGTCTTTTCCCACTCCATTGGTTGCCTACTAGTTTTGTGGATTGTTTCCTTTGCCATGCAGAAGCTTTTAATCTTGATGAGGTCCCAATCATTTATTTTTGCTCTTGGTTCCTTTGCTTTGAGGGATGTGTGAAGTAAGAAGTTGCTGCGGTGGAGGTCAAGGAGGTTGTTTCCTGCTTTCTCCTCTAGGGTGTTGATAGTTTCCCGTCTCACGTTCAGGTCCTTTAACCATTTTGAGTTTATTTTTGTGTATGGTGTGAGAAAATGCTCTAGTTTCATTCTTCTGCATGTTGCTGTCCAGTTCTCCCAACACCATCTGTTAAAAAGGCTGTCTTTTTTCCATTGGATATTCTTCCCTGCTTTGTCAAAGATGAGTTGGCTGTATACTTTTGGGTCCATTTCTGAGTTCTCAGTTCTGTTCCATTGGTCTATGTGTCTATTTTTGTGCCAATGCCATACTGTCTTGATGATGACAGCTTTGTAGTAGAGGCTAAAGTCTGGGATGGTGATACCTCCAGTTTTGGTTTTCTTCTTCAATACTACTTTGGCTATTCGGGGTCTTTTTTGGCTCCATACAAATTTTAGGATAGTTTGTTCTAGTTTTGAGAAGGATGCTGGTGCAATTTTGATTGGAATTGCATTGAATGTGTAGATTGCTTTGGGTAGTAATGACATTTTAACTATATGTATTCCTCCAGTCCTTGAGCATGGAATGTTTTTCTATTTCTTTGTGTCTTCTTCAATTTCTTTCATAAGCTTTCGATAGTTTTCATCATGCAGATCTCTTGTATCCTTGGTTAGGTTTATTCCTAGGTATTTTATGTTTTTTTGTGCAGTTGTGAATGGGATCAGTTTCTTGATTTCTCTTTCTGTTGCTTCATTATGGGTGTATAAAAATGCAAACGATTTCTGTACGTTGATTTTGTACCCTGCAACTTTGCTGAATTTTTGGATCATTTCTAGTAGGCTTCTGTTGGAGTCTGTCGGGTTTTCTATGTAGAGTATCATGTCATCTGAGAAGAGTGAAAGTTTGACTTCCTCTTTGTCCATTCTGATGCTTTTGATTTCCTTTTGTTGTCTGATGGCTGATGCTATGACTTCAAGCATTTGACAAAATACAGCATCCCTTTTTAATAAAGCCTCTAGAGAAAGCTGGGATAGAAGGAACCTACTTAAACATCATAAAAGCCATCTATGAGAAACCTTCAGCTAACATCATCCTCAGCGGGGGAAATCTGAGAGCTTTCCCCCTGAGATCAGGAACACGGCAGGGATGTCCGCTCTCTTAATTGTCTCTTGAACTGTCTATTCAATGGTTTCAAAACCCTGATGCCCAGAAATGCAGTTCTCCTGGCTACAATAGCCCAGCACTCAAGGGGAATCCTCTATAAGGATTATATATGCCCCCTGCCTTTAGGGGACTGTGGAGGGTAGAGTGTTCACTGCTACAAGAGTGACATAAGGGATGGGGGTGCTTGTCAGCTTTCCTTGACAGTGCTGCAGGAGTGGTGTTGGTTGGCAGGAACTAGCAGGTAGGGGTAAGAGTGAAAAAATTGCACCTGCTAACAAGGTAAAGGGAAAACAGAAAAATGGCATCCATTAGTACCTCTGTCCCTGGAGAGAGTCTCAACAGGCTTTTTATCCCCTAGAAAATGCTTTAAGATTAGCAAATGAATCTCCTTCGTGTGTGGTGTAGCCTCTTTTCAAACTGCTCTTTTCGGTGCTGGGTCCCAGACTGAGTGAATCTGCATGTGAATCTTTTAAGTGTGGAATCTCATCCCTACAGCCCCATAGTTTTCCTGGAAGTGTGCCCACTGCTTTGACAAACCAGATATATTGGGGCCTTATCTATTCAGTGTAGGTCTAAAGGGTTGTGGTACGTGATGTGGAGCACAAACCACTTACTCCTCAAGGAGAATTTCTTTATTTGTGAGATCTCTCCATTTTGTGGGCTGCCACTCCAGGGATGGAATTTTTAGTGACACCACATTTCTACTTCACCTATCCCTTTCAATGTGGCCCTTTTATTCTTTATTGCAGTGTAGCTATTCACCCAGTTCTCAGTTTTCTTTTCAGAGGAAAGTGTACCATTCATAGCTTAAATTTTTTGTTTCTGTGGAAGAAAGTGAGTTCAGGATCTTCCTACAACACCATCTTAAATTATTTTTTTATTGAAGTATAGTTGACACACAATATTACATTAGTTTAAGATGGCCAGCTTTATGATATGCCAAATTGATATACCATGCTATGTTCACAAAGTGTAGCTACCATCTGTCTCATTACATCATTATTTTAATGTCATTGACTGTACTCCTTATGCTCTGCCTTTGAATCCTATGACTTATTCATTATATAACCTTGATGGCCTTAACCTATTCTCATTTCTGATCTTTGATATTTTAATTATTATGTGTCATGATGTGGACCTCCTCAGATTTATCATGTTTGGAGCTTTCTGTGCTTTCTGAAACTGGATGTCTGTTTCCTTCCTCAGGCAAGACAAGATTCCAGCTATTGTTTCTTCAAATAAGTTTTATGCCGTTTTCTTCCTTCTTCTTCTAATTCTTCTTCTTCTAATCTCCTCCTCCTCCTCCTCCTCCTCCTGCTGCTGCTTCTCCTCCTCGTCCTCCTGCTGCTGTTTCTTCTCCTCCTCCTCCTCCTCCTCCTCCTTCTTCGTCTTCTTCTTCTCTCCTTCTCCTTCTGTAATCTCTATAATGCAAGTGTTTGTTTGCTTGATGTTGTCCAAGATATCACTTAATGTATCCTTTTTTCTTTTCTCCTTTTGCTGCTCAGCTTGTGTACTTTCCATTACCCCATCTTCCAGATCATTAATTTGTTTTTCTGCATCATCTAATCTAATGTTGATTCTCTCTTGTGTATTTTTCATTTTAGTTATTGTATTTCTCATCTCTGATTCATTCTTTTTTATGGTTTTTGTTTTTATATTTTGTTGAAATTCTCAGTGAGTTTATTTCCTGTTTTCTCCAGTTCGGTGAGCATATTTATGAGCATTATTTTGAAGTTCTTATCTGGAATGTTGCTTATATTCATTTCATTTAGTTATTTTTCTGGCATTTTGTCTTATTCTCCTCATTTCTCTTGACTTTCTGTGTTCGTTTCTATGAATTATATAAAACAACTATTCTCCTAAACTAGAAGGACTGTCCACTTTGTACACTGTGCCTGATGATTTTGGATAGGTGGCTGGAGCTGTGGCTATTGTAGGCTGGGGTTTTGAGGATACCCTGTGCTGGAGTCACTCTGATGGAATGGCAAGAACTGAAATGCGTGTTGGCTGGGTGTGTTCCCAGGTCTTTGTGCAGTGGGTATCCTGGCTGGACAGCTGAAGTTGAACTGGGTGCAAGCTTGGAGATCCTGTCTTATTCTGTGAAAGGAGCACCATGTGAGGCTGGGTGAAGCCAAATTTGGTATAGGCCTGGGGGGTGTCTTTGAGTGCTCCACTCAGGGGGGACCCTTTTGGGGTGCCTGGAATTGAGACAGTCATGGGTGAGATTTCCTGGAGTACTTTGTGGAGTGTGTGCTATGGTAGAGCAGATGGAGCTTAGGCAGAGGTGTCAGCCATGAGTCTCAGGGTGCTGTGTGATTGGGGTGTGCTGATGGGATGGCTGGAGCCTAAGCCAGTATAAATGGCTGTATTCCAGTGTGCTCCATTCAGGGAGCACCTTGCAAGGATTGCTAGAGCCAAGACAGGCATGGGTCAGGGTCCCTGAGCACTCTGCACAGAGGTGACCCTGAGGAGACAACTGGTGTTGAAGCTGGTGTGAGCTGGGAGGTTCTGGAATACTCCACACCAGGAGTGCCTTGACAAGTTGTCTGGAACTAAAGTGGTATGGTCCTGGAGTGTTCCAGGATACTCTGCATCTTTGTCACTTTGACAAGATGACTGGAACTTGTAGTGAGAACTGTCCTGGCATGTCCTGGTGAACACAATGTTGGGTCTACCTTTGTTGGATAGTTGGGGCTATTGTAGGATACAGGCCTGGAGCATACTGAGTCTGTAGACCAGCTAGGGCCCCTGGACTATGTTCCTATCTGCACTATTGATGTGGAAGGGAAATGCAAACCATGGTGTTCACCAGCCTCTGTGACCCAGAGACAGTTCTGGAAAAAGCCAAGTTCAGGGAGATTTCTTCCTACGTATTTTTCCAGGAATT
The DNA here is from genome assembly GCA_017311185.1 of Proteles cristata cristata. Lineage (NCBI taxonomy): Eukaryota > Metazoa > Chordata > Mammalia > Carnivora > Hyaenidae > Proteles > Proteles cristata. Next base: position 43,325 of record JAESUZ010004027.1, on the reverse strand, counting down.
TTATGGTTTCATGTCTTAAATTTAAGTTTTAGATTCATTTTGAATTAATTTTTGTGAATGGCATAAGATAGGCATCCAGTTTTGTTTTTGCGTATATGAATGTCCAGTTTTCCCAGCACCATTTCTTGAAAAGACTCTTCCCTGTTGAGTGTTCTTGGCTGCCTTCTTAAATATTAGTTAACTGTATAAGTATGAGTTGATTTCTGGACTCTTGATTCTGTCCCATTGGTCTATATGTCTCTTTTTGCCAGTACCATACTATTTTAATTAGTATAGCTTTGTAATATAGTTTGAAATCAGGAAGTGTGATATCTCTTGCTTGATTATTCTATCTCAAGATTGTTTTGTCTATTAAGGGCCTTTTGTGGTTCCATACAAGTTTTAAGATTGTTTTTACTATCTCTCTGAAAAATGCCATTGGCATTTTCATAGAAATTGCATTGAATCTATAGATGACTTGGGATAGTATGAACATTTTAAAAATATTAATTCCTCTGATTCGTAAACACAGGATATCTTTCCTATTTTGTGTCTTACTTTTTTTATTAATGTCTTATAGTTTTCAGATATTTTCCCTTCTTAACAAAATTTGTTCCTAAATATTTTATTGTTTTCCATGATATTGTAAGTTGAATGATTTTATTTATTTCTCTTTCAAACACGTCATTTTTAGATAATAGAAACACAACTGATTTTTGTATGTAGATTTTATGTTCTGTAACATTTCTGAATTCATTTATTGGTTCTAAAAGTTTTTTGGTCGAGTCTTAGGGTTTTTTAATATACAATTGTAATCCGCAGACAGAAACAATTTCTCTTTTTCCATATTCAAAATGGATGCCTCTTAGTTCTTTTTCTTGACTAATTGCTTTACTTAAGACTTTCAGAACTACATTTAACAGAATGGGTGAGAGTGGAAATCTTTGTCTTATTGCTAATTTAAAGGAAAAACTGTCAACATATCACCATTGAGTATGCTGTTAGCTGTGGGCTTCTCATATATGAACTTTATTAGGTTGAGTTATGATTCTACTATATCAATTTTTTCTCCTTTTTACTTAAAAATTTTTAATGTTATCTATTTATTTATTTATTGAGAGAGTGAGAGAGCAAACTGGGGGCGGGGGGTGGCGAGAGAAAGGGAAAGAGAGATCTCAAGCAGGCTCCATGCTGTCAGCACTGTCAGCTTGAACCTACGAACTGTAAGATCATGATCTGACCTGAAACCAAGAGTCAGTCGCATAACTGACTAAGCCACCCAGTTGCCTCTACTTTTTACTTTTTTTTTTTTACAAATAGTTTATTGTCAAATTAGTTTCCACATAACACCCAGTGCTCATCCCCACAAGTGCCTCCTCCATGCCCACCCTCCTCCCCCCACATCCACCAGTCCTCAGTTTTTGTCAGCATTCAAGAGTCTCTCATGGTTTGCCTCTCTCCCTTTCCCCCACCATTTCCGCCCTTCTTCTCCCCCTTGGTCCTCTGTTAAGTTCCTCCTAATCCTCCTATACGTGCACACATATGATATTTGTCCTTCTCTGCCTGACTTATTTCGCTCAGCATAACACCTCAAGGTCCATCCATGTTGCTACACATGGCCAGATTTCATTGTTTCTCATTGCCATGTAGTATTCCATGGTATAGATAAACCATATCTTCTTGATCCATTCATCTGTTGATAGACACTTAGGCTCTTTCCAGGTTTTAGCTATTGTGGAGAGTGCTGCTATGAACATTGGGGTCCATGTGCTCCTATGCATCATCATTTCTGAATCCCTTGGGTAAATTCCTAGCAGTGCTACTGCTGGGTCATGGGGGAGTTATATTGTTAATTTATTAAGGAACCTCCACACTGTTTTCCAGAGGGACTGCACAATTTTACATTCCCACCAACAGTGTAGGAGGGTGCCCTTTTCTCCACATCCTCTCCAGGATCTGGAGTTCTCTGATTTGCTCATTTTAGCCACTCTGACCGGTGTGAGGTGATATCTCAGGGTGGTTTTAATGTGTATTTCCCTGATGAGGAGGGATGCTGAGCATCGTTTCATGTGTCTGTTGGCCATCTGGATGTCCTCTTGGGAGAGTGTCTGCTCATATCTTATGCCCATTTCTTCACTGGGTTGTTTGTTTCTCGGGAGTGGAGTTTGGTGAGTTCCTTATAGATTTTGGAAACTAGCCCTTTATCTGATATGTCATTTTCAACTATCTTTGCCCATTCCGTTGGTTGCTTATTAGTTTTATGGATTGTTTCCTTTGCCGTGCAGAAGCTTTTAATCTTGATGAGGTCCCAATAGTTCATTTTTGCTCTTGATTCCCTTGCCTTTGGGGATGTGTCAAGTAAGAAATTGCTGCGGTAGAGGTCAAGGAGGTTGTTTCCTGCTTTCTCCTCTAGGGTGTTGATAGTTTCCTGTCTTACATTCAGGTCCTTCATCCATTTTGAGTTTATTTTTGTGCATGGTATGAGAAAATGATCTAGTTTCATTATTCTGCCTGTTGCTGTCCAGTTCTTCCAGCACCATCTGTTAAAGAGGCTGTCTTTTTTTCATTGGATACTCTTTCCTGCTTTGTCAAAGATTAGAAATAAATCCCATTTGATCATGGTGGATAATTCTTTTTATGTGTTGTTGAATTCGATTTGCAAGTATCTTGTTGAGGATTTTGCATCTGTATTCATCAAGGATATTGACCTGTAGTTCTCGTTTTTTGCTGGTTCTCTGTCTGGCTTGGGAACCAAAGTGATGCTGGCTTTATGAAGTGAGCTTGGAAGTTTTCCTTCGATTTTTATTTTTTGGAATAGCTTGAGAAGAATGGGTATTAACTATGATTTAAATGTCTGGTAGAATTCCCCTGGGGAGTCCATCTGGCCCAGGGCTCTTATATGTTGGGAGATTTTGGATAACTGATTAATATCATCACTAGTTATGGGTCTGTTTAGATTTTCTATCTCTTCCTGTGTGAATTTTGGTCATGGATATGTGTTTAGGAATTTGTCCATTTCTTCTAAGTTGTCCAGTTTGTTGGCATATCATTTTTCATAGTTTTCCCTGATAATTGCTTGTATTTCTGAGGGGTTGGTTGTAATAAGTCCATTTTCATTCATGATTTTGTCTATTTGAGTACTCTCTCTTTTCTTTTTGAGAAGCCTGGCTAGAGGTTTGTCAATTTTGTTTCTTTTTTCAAAAAACCAACTCTTGTTTTCATTGATCTGTTCAATTGTTTCTTTGGTCTCTATGTTGTTTATTTCTGCCCTGATTTTTTATTATTTTTCTTCTCCTACTGGGTTTGGGGTGCCCTTGCTGCTCTCCTTCTAGTTTCTTTAGGTGCGCTGTTCGATTTTGTACTTGTGCTTTTTCTAATTTCTTGAAATAGGACTGGAGTGCAATGTACTTTCCTCTGAGGACTGCCTTTGCCGCATCCCATAGAGTTTGGATTGTTGTATTTTCATTTTCATTTGTTTCTATACATTTTTGAATTTCTTCTCTAATTGCCTGACTGGCCTGATTCATTCTTTAGTACGGTGTTCTTTAACCTCCATGTTTTTGGAGGTTTTCCAGCCTTCTTCCTGTGATTGATTTCAAGCTTCATAGTATTGTGATCTGAAAGTGTGCATGGTATGATGTCAATTCTTTTATATTTTTGAAGGCTGCTTTATGTCCCAGTATGTGATCTATGTTGGAGAATGTACTGTGTGCACTGGAGAAGAAACTGAATTCCATAACTTCAGGATGTAGAGGTTTTTTTTAAACAGCAAACATTTATTTTAAAAATATGGAATGCTTCGCGAATTTGCATGTCATCCTTGTGCAGGGGCCATGCTAATCTTCTCTGTATCATTCCAATTTTAGTATATGTGCTGCCGAAGCGAGCACCAGGATGTAGAGTTCTAACAATATCTGTCAAATCCATCTGGTCCAATGTGTCATTCAAGTCCATTGTTTCTTTGGTGATTTTCTGTCTAGTTGATCTATCCATTGCTATAAACTGAGTTTTAAATTCGCCTGCAATTAGCACATTTTATGCATAAGATTATTTCTGTTTATGATTAGTTGTTTTATGTATTTGGGTTCTCCCGTATTCGGTGCATACATATTGATAATTGTTAGCTTTTCCTGATCAATAGACCCTGTAATTATCATATAATGCCCTTCTTCATCTCTTGTTACTGCCTGAATTTTAAAATCCAGTTTGTCTGATATAAGTATGGTTACTCCAGCTTTCTTTTGCCTTCCAGTAGCACGATAGATATTTCTCCATATCCTCAGTCTCAATCTGAAAGTGTCCTCAGGTCTAAAATGATTCTTTTGTAGACAGCAAATAGATGGATCTTGTTTTTTACCCATTCCTCTATGCTATGTCTTTTGATTGGAGCATTTAGTCCATTTAAATTCAGTGTTGTTGAAAAATATGGGTTTAGAGTCATTGTGTTCTCTGTAGAATTCATGCTTGTAGTGGTGTCTCTGGATATTTGTGTTGCCTACAACATTTCTGTCATAGAGTCCTCCTCAGGATTTCTTGTAGGGCAGGCTTAGTGGTGATGATTTATTTCAATTCTTTGTTTGGGAAAACCTTTATCTCTGCTTCTATTCTGAATTACTGGCTTGCTGGATAGAGGATTCTTGGCTGAATATTTTTTCTTTTCATCACATTGATTTCCTGCCATTCGTTTCTGGCCTGTCAAGTTTTAGAATCAGGCTGCAACTACTCTGATAGGTCTCCCTTTGTATGTTAGGGCCATTTTATCCATAGCTGCTTTCAGAATTCTCTCTCTATCCTTGTATTTTGCCAGTTTCACTATTATATGTCATGCAGAACATCGATTCAAGTTGTTTAAAAGGTGTTCTCTGCGTCTCTTAGATTTCAATGTCTGTTTCCTTACCCAGATTGTGGAAGGTCTCGCCTATTATTTGTTCAAGTACCCCTTCAGCTCCTTTCTCTTCTTCTTCTTATGGAATTACTATGAAAGGGATATTCTGTTTGATTGCATCACTCAGTTTTTGAATTCTCCTTTCATGCTCCTGGATTAATGCTCTCTTTTATCGGCTTTTTCTTTTTCTATAACTAGGTCTTCTAATTCACCTATTCTCTTCTCTGCCTCTTCAATCTTTGCACTGACCACCTCTATTTTATTATGCACCTCATTTATAACATTTTTTAATTCATCACAACTATTTTCAAGATCCATAATCTTTGTAGCAATAGCGTCCCTGGTGTTTTCCATGCCTTTTTCAAGCCCAGCGATTAATTTTATGATTATTGTTCTAAATTCTTGTTCAGTTATGTTGCTTATATCTGCTTTGATCAATTCTTTAGCTGTCACTTCTTTCTGGAATTTATTTTGAGAAGAGTTCTTCCGATTCATCATTTTGGCTAATTTTCTGTCTCTTGTATATTTAAAAACTTGTTATGCTCTCTGCGCCTGTGAGTACTGGCATATTAAAAGAGCCTCATAGACTGTCAAGATCCTGTCCGTTCAGGAAGTGTTCTTTTATTGTAGCTCCTTGGTCTCTCTTGTTTGCCTTTGTTTATTTTATTTCCCTACTTATAGTGATATTTGGGACTCTCCACTATGTGTACTTTGGTTTGTTTGTTTCTTGAGGTAGCCTTGGTAAGGCAAACATTCATATAAAACAGCGAACAAAAGCATGCAAACACACAAATTAAAGAAACAAGAAAACCAGAACAAAAGCCAAAACCAAAACAAGAAAAGACAATGTACCATCTAACAGCACAAAACCAGAAATCCCACCTACAAATAAAGAGCAGGGTGGAGGCAGTGCTGATTGGAGAGCATATACAAAGAGAGAAATGACAGGGGTGGGGAGAGAGAGAAATTGAACATTGACCGGGCAGAGAAACTAAAAGGCTTAATTCAGAGAGAGTAAAGGAGAATATGGTAGCTGGTGAGGAGGAAAAAAATGATGATAATATTACCCAGAGAAACTATATATTCTTATTATTTCAGAGAGAGAGAAAGGAAGGTAACATTGGAGGTGTAGAACATGCATCAAGAGAATGGATTAAATATGTCTGTTTAAGCAAACTTATAACCAGAATACCCAGTGCAGAGGAGGGTAGAGATAAGAATGAGATAAGAGAGAATATATCTGAATAGCAAGAATTGATCTAGAGTTAATCACAACAATGCATCAATGCTGATTTTGCCCAGGGCTCAGGTTAAAAAGCAGCTACCCAAGGTGTCCCCTTCCTTGTATTTTCCTCTATGTCTTTTTCTCACTCTTACAGCAAAGTGGGCTTAATAAGGGAAGTTGGTCATATAAAACTGGGGATTTCAACATTAAAAAAAAAAAAGCAGCTACCCAGTGCAGATGGGTGTGGTTTGGTGTAGGTGGGTCTTGCCTCCACATTAGGTCCTGCGGGCTGCTCCCTGAGACCCCACCTTGGTGGTTGTGGGGAGAAAAATGTTGACCCCTCAGTCTCTTGAACAAGCATTGCAAATCACTCTTTTGGGTCCGATCTCACTATGTGGCTGGCGCAGCCAAGGTGGGCCGTATTCTATGTCCTGCCCCCAGCCTCGTTTCCAGATCTTACTCGGTGTGCATTGATGGTACCACCCGAAATGTAATCCCCCAAGACCCGGATTGCGGACCACTTCCTGGTAGAGGATTGAGTAGGGAATCTGTTCCTCCTGATGCTGAATGTGTCCCTTTTGTAACGTCTATCCTGGAGGGAATTTCTGAGACCGTGGCACCCAGCCCAAAGTAAGCTCTGCAGTTAGAGATGGGATCTGTCTCCAAAAGCCCTATAGTTAGAGATGGAATGATAGGCTCCCTCTTCATCTCGGGCTGAGGTTTTTCTCTTCTCCATGACAGTTCTACGATTCCCCAGCCCCTCTTTCTCTTCCCTTAGTCTCTCCGCAGAGGTGGCCCCCTCCCCTCCTTGACTCCATGTCCGGGTCTATTTTTGTCTTCCCCAGTTCACAGTCATGCACCTCTGAGGCTGTCTTAATGGACTTCATCTCTTTTCCTCCCAGACTCTTGTGGTTCAGAATCCTTTGGCTTCAGCCCTTCTTTGTTTTAAAGAAGCAGGCAGGAAGTATGGAACTCCCTATTTCTCCACCATCTTGCATGTTTCCTTCCATGATTATTGATAGATATGAATTTTTAATTACTTTTTTACAGTTTATTCATTTATTTTGAGAGAGAGAGAGAACAGGGACAGAGCAGAATGAGAGGGAGAGAGAATCCAAGCAGGCTCCATGCTGTCAGTTCAGAGCCCAACACAGGGCTCAAACTCAAAAACCATGAGATCATGACCTGAACTGAAATCAAGAGTAGGCCCCTTAACCTACTGAGCCACCATGGTACCCTTCGATAGATATGAATTTAGTGCCATTATGTTACCTGTGAAGTGATGTTTCTGGTGATGTTCTCTGTCCCTTTTTAGTCTTTGTTGTTTTTCACTTTCTTTCCCACTCAAAGAGTTCACCTCAATATTTCTTACATGGCTGGTTTAAGGGTCGTGAACTCCTTTAGTTTTTGTTTGTCTGGGAAACTCTTCATCTCTCCTTCCATTCTGAATGTCAGCCTTGCTGGGTAAATTATTCTTCATTGCATGTTTTTCCCATTCACCACGTTGAAAATATCCTGCCTCTCTCTTGTGGCCTGACAAACTGCTGTGGACAGTTTTGCTCTGAATCTGATTTGTCTTCCCTTGCAGGTAAAGTAGTTTTCTTCTCTTGATGCTTTCAGGATTCTTCCCTTGTCTGTGCATTTCGTGAAATTGTTTTGTTGATTTTATTGTGAGTAATCTGTTCCTCCTGGATTTCAGTGTCTGTTTCCTTCTACATATTCAGGAAGTTTCAGCTATAATTTTATGAAATAAATCTCTACCCCCTTTTCCCCTTTCTTCTTCTTATGGAACTCCTAAGAAACATTGCATTTTATGGAGTCATTGGGTGCCATAGATCTACATTCTTGATCCAGTATTTTTCTTTCCCTCTTCTTTTCACCTTCATTATTGTCCATAATTTTCTTTTCTATATCACTCATTTGTTCCTGTTCTTCATCCACCCTTGTAGTCATTATAACCAGTAGATTTTATGTCTCAGTTATAGCATTTTTTTAAATTTCAGCCACAACAATTTTTAATTCTTTTATCTCTGCAGGGATTCTATAGTATTGTCTATGCTTTCCTCAAGCCTAGCTAATTTACTTATGATTTTTGTTTTAATTTCTGGTTCAGGCATCACACTTATATCTGTTTTGATTACATCCCTGGTCATGATTGCTTCCTGTTCTTTTTTTGCATTGAATTCCTTTATCGTGTCATTTTGTCTAAGTCACTGTTTTTTGTGTGATTGTTAATAAAACCTATTATATTTCTGCTCCTGGGAGTAATGGCTATATTATGAAGAGGTCCTATACTCTCTTGGTCCGGGTACTCCAGGAGGTGTTTTAGAGTGTACACTCCACTATTGTGTTTTGGCTACTCCTTTCCTCAGGTTAACCCTCTGCAGAATTTCTCTTTGCATACAGTGAGGAGTGTTTGAGTCTTGTCCACTGTGTGGCAGGTTTTAACAAGGAGTGCTTGGTTTTCTTGTTAACAGTATCTAGATCCTATTTCTCTTGGAGCTGAAGGTTTGCAGCATAGTATGATCAGTAGACTTGATGTGTGCAAGGGATTTTTCCTGTTCTTCTGGGAGAGGGGCCTGCTGGTGTGTTGATTCTAAGGCAGACTTGCCCTAGTGGAGTTGTATCTGCCAGTTGCAGGGGGCAGGGCTTGGTGTAAGCACCTCCCGCCTTCACTGGGGGATGCTGTGTTGCTCACTGAAGTAGATCCGTGCTGATTAGCCAGGGTGAGGAGGCAGCTGGGGGGGATGACTTCGTCCTGCTCTCTCATCCTCAGAGCAGTGAGTTCATGCTTGAAACTCTTCCTGAAGCCATCACAGAAGAGAAACAATCTCCCCCCCCCCCTTGTGTCCCTGGGTTCCATCAGATCCCTGCCTTCACCCTCTCTGTGTCCAAGCTGACTGTTTGCCAGGTGGCATATTAGTCCTGTGTTTTTTAATGTTTATTTATTTCTGAGAGAGAGAGAGAGAGCATTAGTGGGGGAAGGAGAGACACAGAGACAGAGGAACTGAAGCAGGCTCTATGCTGACAGCAGAAACCCTGATGTGGGGCTTAAACTCACAAACCATGAGATCATGACCTGAGTCAAACTTGGATACTTAACCGAGTAGTCCTTTGTTGTATCTAAGGCTCATGTCTGGATTTCAAAACTCCAAATTTTAGGGACATGGCACAGCGCAGACCTGCACTGATCCTCTGTGGGAGGGTCTCACTGCACTGGCAAGCGCCAGTTTGTCAAGATAAAAGCAGTCACAAGATTGCACAGTGGTTCAGAGTTTATAGTAAAGCACAGCAAAAAGATGACAACAAGGTTTGCTGCCCTTAGCAGATGTTTCTAATCCTATGCTTGTGAACAGGGCAGCATGTTGGCATCTGCCAGCTCTTTTGTCCCCACAGAGGCCATGCCACCACTCCCAAAAACAGTCCAAGAAGAGAAACTGTTTCTCCCTCATGTGACCCAAGGGATCCTCAGAACATGCAGTCTTCTCCCTGGTCTCTGCCCTCCTTCCCCACAGGAACATCGCTAAAACCATCAGACACAAAGCTGGCGATGGTACTGACTTTTAAAACTATAGGCTTTCAGCTCCATTGCCTATAAAAGCTTGCAATAGTCAGCCCCTCTCCTTTTTCCCAGTCAGTGGTTTTGGGGAAGACTTTTTCTTTTCTTTCTTTCTTTTTTTTTTTTTTTGTCTTTTGTTCTGTTTGTTTTTTGTTTTTTTGTTTTTTTTACAAATAGTTTATTTTCAAATTAGTTTCCACATAACACTCAGTGCTCATCCCCACAAGTGCCCTCCTCCATGCCCATCCCCTCCTCCCCCCACATCCATCAGTCCTCAGTTTTTGTCAGCATTCAAGAGTCTCTCATGGTTTGCCTCTCTCCCTTTCCCCCACCATTTCCCCCTTCTTCTCCCCCTTGGTCCTCTGTTAAGTTCCTCCTAATCCTCCTATACGTGCAAACATATGATATTTGTCCTTCTCTGCCTGACTTATTTCGCTCAGCATAACACCCTCAAGGTCCATCCATGTTGCTACACATGGCCAGATTTCATTGTTTCTCATTGCCACGTAGTATTCCATGGTATAGATAAACCACATCTTCTTGATCCATTCATCTGTTGATGGACACTTAGGCTCTTTCCATGTTTTAGCTATTGTGGAGAGTGCTGCTATGAACATTGGGGTACATGTGCTCCTATGCATCAACATTTCTGTATCCCTTGGGTAAATTCCTAGCAGTGCTATTGCTGGGTCATAGGGGAGTTCTATTGTTAGTTTCCTGAGGAACCTCCACACTGTTTTCCAGAGGGGCTGTACCAGTTTACATTCCCACCAACAGTGTAGGAGGGTGCCCGTTTCTCCACATCCTCGCCAGCATCTAGAGTTCTCTGATTGCTCATTTTAGCCACTCTGACTGGCGTGAGGTGGTATCTCAGTGTGGTTTTGATTTGTATTTCCCTGATGAGGAGGGATGCTGAGCATCGTTTCATGTGTCTGTTGGCCATCTGGATGTCCTCTTTGGAGAAGTGTCTGTTCATATCTTCTGCCCATTTCTTCACTGGGTTGTTTGTGTTTCGGGCGTGTAGTTTGGTGAGTTCCTTATATATTCTGGATATTAACCCTTTATCTGATATGTCATTTGCAACTATCTTTTCCCATTCCGTTGGTTGCCTATTAATTTTCTGGGTTGTTTCCTTGGCTGTGCAGAAGCTTTTAATCTTGATGAGGTCCCAATCATTTATTTTTGCTCTTAATTCCCTTGCTTTTGGGGATGTGTCAAGTAAGAAGTTGCTGCGGTGGAGGTCAAGGAGGTTGTTTCCTGCTTTCTCCTCTAGGGTTTTGAGAGTTTCCTGTCTCACGTTCAGGTCCTTTATCCATTTTGAGTTTATTTTTGTGCATGGTGTGAGAAAATGATCTAGTTTCATTCTTCTGCATGTTGCTTGGGGAAGAGTTTTTCTTATTCAATCCCCTGTGCACTGTTTTTCACACACTCTCTCTTCTGTCTTTAACTTCTCTCTTGCTCCTCTCTACCCATGATCAAAGCACTGTACCCTCTGCAGCACTCGCAATACTTTTCTTCCCCAAATAAACTCTTCACAGCTCCTACCTTCCATGATGTGGTTGTTTTTCTACCTGTAGATGTGGTTTGTAATCTCAATCTTAGATCCATTTCTTGAATGTTCAGAAAAATTTGGTATTCATCTAGCCATATTTGAGAGATGAGGCAAGCTTAGGATCGCCCCTACTTCTCAGTCATCTTAACTCCCCCAAAGTCTTTAGTTTAGAATACACTTTGTTCTGATATATGTATTGCTACTCTGTTTTTCTTTTAACATCCATTTGCATGGTAAATATTTCTCCATCCTTTCACTTTAATCTGCAGACTAATTGAGTCTTTTATAGGCAGCATACAGATGGGTCTTGTATTTTTATTCATTATGACACCTAATGTCTTTTGATTGGATCATTTAGTACATTTATATTAACAGTAGTTATTTTTTTTTAATTTATTTTTTATTTTTTATTTTTTTACAAATAGTTTATTGTCAAATTAGTTTCCACATAACACCCAGTGCTCATCCCCACAAGTGCCCTCCTCCATGCCCACCACTCCTCCCCCCCACATCCACCAGTCCTCAGTTTTTGTCAGCATTCAAGAGTCTCTCATGGTTTGCCTCTCCCCCTTTCCCCACCATTTCTGCCCTTCTTCTCCCCCTTGGTCCTCTGTTAAGCTCCTCCTAATCCTCCTATACGTGCACACATATGATATTTGTCTTTCTCTGCCTGACTTATTTCGCTCAGCATAACACCCTCAAGGCCCATCCATGTTGCTACACATGGCCAGATTTCATTGTTTCTCATTGCCATGTAGTATTCCATGGTATAGATAAACCACATCTTCTTGATGCATAGGAGCACATGTACCCCAATGTTCATAGCAGCACTCTCCACAATAGCTAAAACATGGAAAGAGCCTAAGTGTCCATCAACAGATGAATGGATCAAGAAGATGTGGTTTAACAGTAGTTATTGATAGATATGAATTTAATGCCATTTCATTACTTATTTTGTCATTGTTTCTGGAATTTTTTCTCTATTCCTTTCTAATCTTTGTTGCTTTTAGTCTTTCATTCTCAAAGAGTCTTCTTTAATATTTCTTGCAGAGCTGGTTTAGTGGTCATGAACTCTAAGTTTTTGTTTGTGTGGGAAACTTCTCTCCTTCACTTCTGAATGTCGTGGACAGAGGACTCATGGTTGCATATTTTTTTCCTCATTCTGAATTTTGAATATATCACACCATTCTATTCTTTTTTTTTAATTTAATTTAATTTTTTAATTTTTTTAAAGAATTGTTCTATAGTTTTATTTTATTATTTTTTTTACAAATAGTTTATTGTCAAATTAGTTTCCACATAACACTCAGTGCATAACCCCATAAGTGTCCTCCTCTATGCCCATCCCCCCCCTCCCCCCCACATCCATCAGTCCTCAATTTTTGTCAGCATTCAAGAGTCTCTCATGGTTTGCCTCTCTCCCTTCCCCCACTATCAAGACACACCATTCTATTCTTGCTTGCAAATTTTCTGTGGAGAGATCTGCTATTAACCTCATTCATCTTCCCTTGTAAGTTAGGGACTACTTTTGTCTTGCTCCTTTTAGGATTTTTTCTTTATCTCTATATGTTCCAAATTTAACTACAATATATCTTGGTGTTGGCATGCTTTTGTGGATTTTGATGACAGCTATCTGTGCCTCCTGGATTTGGATATGTGTTTCCTTCCCCAGTTAGGGAAGTTTTCAGCTACAATTTCCTCAAGATTTCTGCCCCCCTTTCCCTTTCTTCTTCTTCTTTTGGGGCTCCTCTTATATGAATGTTATTGCACTTTATGAAGTCACTGCACAAGTACATTCATGACCTAATATTTTTCTTTCCCTTTTCTTGTCAGCTTCATTATTTTCCATAATTTTATCTCTATATCACTTATTCGTTCTTCTGATTCTGCCATCCTTGTGGTAATTACAATCACTCATTTTGGAATCTTGGTTATTACATTTTTCATTTTGGACTAAATAGATTTTAGGTCTTTTATCTCTGTGGCAATGGACTCCATTGTGTCTTCAATGCTTTTCTCAAACCCAGCTAGTATCCTTATGATTGTTTTAAATTTGACATCATGTATATTTCTTATATCTGTTTCAATTAGATCCCTGGCTGTGACCTTTTATTTTTTTATTTTTTGGAATGAACTCCTCCCTCTTGGCATTTTTTTCTAGGTCTCTGTCTTCTTCTCTGTGTTAGGAAAGCCTGTTATGTTTCCTGTTCCTGAGAGTATTGGCTTTATGAAAAAGAGATCATATACTGTCCAAGACAGGACAGTCTTGGCTCCTCAGGAAATGTCTCTGGCGTATTCTGTGTGCACTGTGGTGCTGTGTTTTGGGTGCTCTTTCTTTCAGGTCAGTTCTCTGCAGAGTTTCTCCTTGCCTGATGTGGGAAATGTTTGTACCATGGCCAGAGTTTGGCACATCTTAACAAAGTGTTCTCTAGTCTGCTAGTTAAGGAGACCTGGTGCTATTTCCACTAGAAATGAAGCTTTGTAGAACTCTATGGATAGTAGTTGTGGTTCATGCCAGGGTTTTGTGCTGGTCTTCTTCTTTCTCTTGCTGAGAAAAGCAACATCATCAGAGCACAGGTGGCATGTCTTGATGTAAGCACTTTAGGCCACCAGTGTTGGAGCTGTGCTGTTTACTGAAGTTAGTTTATGCTAAGCAACAGGGGAGGAAAATATCAACCACTGGGTTTTTTGCTCCTGGAGAGGCAATACCACCTCTCCTAGATGCACTCTTGAAAGTGGAACAGTCCTCTCAGTGTGTCAGGGGATCCCCAGCTCACGCCACCTGCCCCCCAGCTATTTTTCTTCCTTCTACACAGGAGCACTACAGTGCCCTCAGAGCTCCACACCACCCACACCACGGACCTCTAAAACTCCAGTCTTTGAGCCCTGCTGTTTGGAGAAACTAATAAAAATCAGGCCCTTCTGTTTTCCCAGTCAAGGTCTTTGGGGGAATGTTTCCCTGTGCAAAACCTGTGTTTCTCACTCTCTCTCTCTCTCTCTCTCCCTCCTTCCCTCCCTCTCTTTCTTCTCTTCTCATCTCTCCTCTCCTCTCCTCAACCATGGCTCTCTCTGCTCTGCAGCATCTGTGACACCTTTCTCCGTCAAGCCACATCTCCTCACTTCCTACTTTCCATGGGATGGCTTCTATTTGATTTTTAGTTGTGATTTTAATTCCATCAGTCCTCAGACTGATTTCTTCAGTACTCAGAATGGTTTTATATTTATCTAGCTGTGTTTAAGGGACAAGGCCAGCCTAGGGTCCTCTTATTACTCCACCACCATAGCTCCTCCCCATAGGTTGGCTCTAAGTTTTGTTGGTTGTTTTCTCCACTATGCAGAGGTGTTTTTTTTTTAAATAAAGTTCCAATAGTTTATTTTTGCTTTTGTTTCCCTTGCCTCAGGGTACATATTAAGAAAGAAATTGCTTTGGACAATGTCAGATTATTATTACCTGTGTTATTGTATTCTCCTGAAGTATTTTTATGGTTTCAGGTCACAGATTTAGGTCTTTAATTGATTTTGAATTTATTTTTATGTTTGGGTAATAAAGTGGACCAATATCATTCTTTTGCATATTAATGTCCAGTTTGGACAACACTATTTGTTGAAGAGACTGTCTTTGTCCCATTGGATATTCCCTCCTGTTTAGTCAAAGATTAATTGACCATACACTTGTTAGTTCATTTTTGGTTGTTCCATTCTGTTAAATTGATCTACGTGTCTATTTTTATGCCAGTATGATACTGTTTTGATCATGACATCTTTGTAGTTTGAGGGATGGACTTGTGATGGCTTCAGCTTTGCTTTTCTTTTTCAAGGTTGTTTTTGATATTCAGGGACTTTTTGTTCCATGCAAATTTTAGAGTTGTTTGCCCTTGCTCTGTGAAAAATGCTGATGGTATGTTGATAAAGATTGCATTAAATGTATAGATTGCTTTCGATAATATAGATATTTTAACAATTTTTGTTCTTCTGATCCATGAGTATGAAATGTTTTTTCCATTCCTTTGTGTCATCTACAATTCTTTCATCATTGTTTTATAATTTTAAGAGTACAGATATTTTACCTCTTTGGTTAGATTTATTCCCAGATATCTTATGGTTTTTGGTGCAATTATAAATGGCATTGATTCCTTGATTTCTCTTTCTACTGCTTTATTATCGGTGTATAGAAATGAAACAGACTTCTGTATGTTGATTTTGTATTCTGCAACTTTACTGAATTTGTGTATCAGTCCTAGTAGTTTTTGGTGGAGTCTTTTAGGTTTTCTATATAGAGTATCAAAACACTTGCAAATAGTGGGAGTTTGACTTCTTCCTTGCTTATTTCGATGCCTTTTATTTCTTTTTGTTGTCTGTTAGCAGTGGCTAGGACTTCCATTACTATGTTAAATGACATGCTGTGATAGTAGACATCTTTGTGTTGTTCCTGACTGTAAGGTAAAAATTCTAACTTTTCCCCCATGAGGATGATATTCGCTGTGTATTTTTAATATTTGGTATTTATTATTTTGAGGTATCTTCCCTCTAACCCTACTTTGTGGAGGGTTTTTATCATGAATAGATATTATACTTTGTCAAATGCTTTCTTTACATCTATTGAAACGGTCACATGTTTCTTATCTTTTTTATTAATGTGGTGTCTCACGTTGACTGATTTGTAAATATTAAACCACACTTGCACCCCAGGAATAAACTCCACTTGATCATGGTGAATGATTCTTTTAACATACTTCTAGATTTGACTTGCTAGTATTTGTTGAGAATTTTCTCATCCATGTTCATCAGCAGTATTTGCCAGCAGTTCACTTTTTTAAAAATAATGTTTAATGCTTACTTATTTTTGAGAGAGACAGGAAACCTTTAAAACTCTTGAGGAGAAAGCAGGAAAGAACCACCTTGACCTCAACCGCAACAATTTCTTACTTGACACATCCCCAAAGGAAGGGAATCACAAGAGCAAACATGAACTATTGGGACCTCATCAAGATAAAAAGCTTCTTCACAGCAAAGGAAACAATTCATAAAACTAGTAGGCAACAGACAGAATGGGCAAAGATAGTTGCAAATGACATATCAGATAAAGGGCTAGTACTCAAAATCTATAAGAAACTCACCAAACTCCACACCTGAAAAATAAATAATCCAGTGAAGAAATGGGCAGAAGACATGAACAGACACTTCTCCAAAGAAGACATTGAGATGGCCAACAGACACATAAAACAATGCTCAGCATCCCTCCTCATCAGGGAGATACAAATCAAAACCACACTGAGATACCACGTCACACCAGTCAGAGTGGCTACAATGAACAAATCAGGGGACTGTAGATCCTGGCAAGAATGTGGAGAAACTGGCACCCTCCAACACTGTTGGTGGAAATGTCAACTGGTGCAGCCACTCTGGAAAACAGTGTGGAGGTTCCTCAAAAAAATTACGAATAGAACTCCCCTATGACCCAGCAATAGCACTGCTAGGAACTTACCCAAAGGATACAGGAGTGCTGATGCATAGGGGCACATGTACCCAAGTGTTCATAGCAGCACTCTCCACAATAACCAAAACATGGAAAGAGCCTAAGTGTCCATCAACGGACGAATGGATCAAGAAGATGTGGTTTATCTATACAATGGAATACTACATGGCAATGAGAAAGAATGAAATCTGGCCACGTGTAGCAACATGGATGGAACTTGAGGGTGTTATGCTGAGCGAAATAAGTCAGGCAGAGAAGGACAGATACTATATGTTTGTACATATATGATGATTAGGAGGAACCTAACGGAGGACCGTGGGGGAGAAGAAGGGGAAAAATAGTGGGGAAGAGGGAGGGAGGCAATCCATGAGAGACTCTTGAATGCTGAGAACAAACTGAGGGCTGATCGAGGTTGGGGAGAAGGGAAGGGGGGTGATGAGCATAGAGGAGGGCACTAGTTGGGATAAGCGCTGGGTGTCATATGGAAACCAACTCGACAATTAACTATTTAAGATAAATCAAAAACAAAAACCTAAAAATTAAATTTAAAAAACAGTAAAAAACAAAAACAAAAATAAATAAACATTTAAAAATCCCCAACTGTAAAATGGCCAATACAACGGAAAAAATAAGTTGGAGTGAAGACCGGGGTGAGGGTCAACTAATATAACATGCAAAAAAAAAAAAAAAGAATGAGAGAAGATATGTGCAAACAACATATCCAATAAAAGGTTAGTATCTAAAATATATAAACAACTAATACAACTCAACACCCAAAAAACAAATAATCCAATTATAAAAATGGGCAGAAGACACGAACATTCATTTCTCCAAAGAAGACATGCAGATGGCCAAAAGACATGGAAATATGTTCATCATCACTTTCCGTCAGGGAAATGCATATCAAAACTACAATGACATATAACCTCATACCTGTCAGAATGGCTAAAATCAACAACACAAGAAACAACAGGTGTTGGCGAGACTGTGGAGAAAGAGGAACCCTTTTGCACTGCAAGAGGGAATGTAAACTGGTGCAGCCACTCTGAAAAACGTTATGGAGGCTCCTCAAAAAATTAAAAATGGAACTACACTACCATCAACTTCTTTAATTTTCTGATTAACCCATTCATTCTTTACTAGGATATTCTTTAGCCACCTTGTATTTGATCTTTCAGATTTTTTTCTTCTTGTTGACTTCAAGTTTCATAGCATTGTGGTCAGAAAATATGCATAGCATAATCTCAATCTTTTTGTACCTGTTGAAGCCGGATTAGTGATCTAATATGTGATATGTTCTGGAGAAAGAATGTCCAAGTGCATTATAAAAGACTGTATTCTGCTGCTTTATAATAAAATGATCTGAATATAACTATTAAAAAAGAAAAGAAAGAAAGTTCAACCTGACTAACAATTTTAAAAGAACACGTTTCAAAAATATACTCTTTTTATTTATCAAGTTGGTAAAAATACTTTTAAAGATATATTTAAACGGAGTAATCCAATATTTAAGGCAGCAGAAATACGCCTACTCCTATTTTTTTAATCACAGTGGGTGAAGGAAGAGCAGTTGATTCTTTTTTATGACACTCTCCTGCCACCTACAGAAAATTATTTTAAAAACAACCAAGTAATTATTACTTTGACCCAAAATCTACTGGAGCAGACATACCTCCAAATAAATAAGCAGAAGAAAGTTGATATTTTTTTTGAAATCTTGGCAGCTCTGTATTTACAAAAATAAAGGGGAGATGGAGAAGTAGAAAGTCATAGATCTATCTTGCAAATACACAATTATCAAATTAATGAAAGGAGGAGATTGATGTGAGTAGGAACAGATGAATTGAAGTATAAGGAGTAGAGAACATCTCTTGGACTGTAAGAAAAACCTCAACCACTATAAAAGAATTGAAATCATATATGGTATATTATCTGAAAAGAATGTAGCCAGACCAGAAAACAACATAAGGACAACAGACAAATCTCAAAACACTTGAGAAATACATTACACACTTAAATGATCAATTGGTCAAATTAGAAATCTAATGGAAATGAAAAAATAATTAGAACTAAATAAAAAAATATGCAACACAGTATAGAAAATGTAACTAAAAGCCATGCTTAGAGTGAAATTTATACCACTAAATACATACTTTGTTAAGGAAGAAAGTTCTTAAATTTATAATTTAGATTTCTACCTTTAGAAACTAGAACAGCTCACGCTTCCATGCCACTTCCATGTCCACAGCCAGACTCAGTGGATGAGTGAGCTGCCTCCCTGTGCCACCTCTGCAGCCACTGCCAGATTCAGCAGGTGAGTGCAGCTTACCAAGGTAATGCCCCTTGTTTCCTGGCTCTGGTGCCCAAGGTGGAGTTCATTTCTGAGACCAATGAGTCAAACAATTGGAGTGGTAGTTCAAGAGACAACAAAACCCAGGGCAAAGTTAAAAGATTTTCTATACAAGGCCACTCCGTCAAGACTTGGAGAGATAGCTGTTTCACCTAATACATAGGAACAAGCACAGAGAGCCAATTAAAATAAAGAATATGAAATATGTTCCAAACAAAAGAACAAGACAAAACACTGGGAGAAAAACCTTAATGGAATGGAGATAAGTAATTTATCTCATAAAGAATTCAAAGCAATAGTGATAAAGATGCTCTGTGAAATTAGGAGAAGGATAGCTGAACATAATGAAAACTTCAGCAAAGAAATAGAAAATAGAAGAAAATAATAAACAGGTCAGATAGTTGAAGATTAAAGTAACTGAACAAAAACAAAATACACCCACATAGAGTGACTCAACAGTGGACTAGATGAAGCAGAAAAAAGAATTATTGACACAGGGTAGTGGAACTCACCCAAACAAAGCAGCAAAAAGAAAAAGGAAGGGAAAAAAATGAAGATAGCTTAAGAGATGTATGTGAAAACATCATGCAGAATAACATTTGCATTATAAGGGTCCTCAGGAGGAGAAGAGAGAGAGAGTAAGTAAACATATTTGAAGAAATAATGGCTGAAAACTTCTCTAGCCAAGGTAAGAAAACAGAAACCTAGATCCAGGAAGTCTAGAGGGCTCAAAATAAGATGAACCCAAAGAGACTCACACCAGACACAGTATAATTAAAATGTCAAAAGCTAAAGATTAATACAGAACATTAAAAGCGATAAGAGGAAACAACTTGTTATGTACAAGGGTACCTACATGGGATCATTACCAGATTTTTCAGAAAAATCTTTGCAGGCCAGAGAGGAGTGACATGATATATTCAAAGTGTTGGGGCGGGGCGGGGGGGGAGAGAAAATTTCTAACCAAGAATAACCTATTTGGCAAGATTATCATTAAGAATTGAAGGAGAAGGACACTGGGATGGCTCAGTTGGTTGAGTGTCTGACTTCAGCTCAGGCCATGATCTCACAGTCTGTGAGGTCAAGCCCTGCATCAGGCTCACTGCTATCAGTGCAAAGCCCGCTTCAGATTCTCTGTCCTCTCTCTCTTCCCCTCCCCTGCTCATGTTCTCTCTCTCTCTCTCAAAAACAAACAAATATTAAAATAGAAGAATTGAGGGAGATAAGAGTTTCCAGACAAGAGTAAGATAAAGGAGTTCACCATCATTAAACAGGCCCTACCTACAGTGGGGGCGCCTGGGTGGCCCAGTAGGTTGAGTATCCAACTTCAGTTCAGGTCATGGTCTTGCAGTTCATGAGTTTGAGCCCTGCATCACGCTTTGTGCTAACAAACAGCTCAGAGCTTGGATTCTGCTTTGGATTCTGTGTCTCCCTCTCTCTCTTTCTCCCCTCCCCTGCTCATACTCTGCCTCTCTCTGTCTCTCAAAAATGAATAAATGTATAAAAAAAATTTTTAACCAGCCCTACGAAAAATGTTATAAGAAACTCCTTCAACCTGAAAAGAAAACACACTAATCAGCAAAAAGAAAATGTGTGAAAGTAAAAATCTCACAAGTAAAAGTAAGTGTATAGTAAGGGAAGTGAATTAAACATTTATAAAGGTAGTGTGAAGGTTTAAAAGACAAAAGCTGTAAAAATAAACGTAACTATGTAAATCTTCACCAAAATATGTGCATACCAAATTGAGCAATACATTCATCATATAACAATGACTAGTGGGATTTATCCAGAGATGCAACATAGTTCAATATCTGAAAATCAATCACCATGATACATCACATTAACAAAGTGAAAAATAAAAACCATATGATGAACTGAAAAAATGCAGGAATAGCATTGGACAAAATTCAATATACACACTGATTACACTCCACAAAATGAGCATGGGGAAATATATCTCAACAAAACTAAAGCGATGTAAGCCAAGCTTACATTTATCATCATACTCAATGGTGAAGAGCTGAAAGCTTTTAGTATCAGAAGCAGTGTCTTGCCACTTTTCTTCAACATAAAAATGGAAGTCTTAGTGACAGCAATTGAGCAGGAAAAAGATAAAAAGGAGCCATATTTGAAACTGTCCCTATTGGTAGATGGCATGAATTCACATACAAAAAAAATCTAAAGACTGCAGCCCCCCAAAAATTACAACTAATAAATTCAATA
This sequence comes from Proteles cristata cristata, assembly GCA_017311185.1. Taxonomy (NCBI): domain Eukaryota; kingdom Metazoa; phylum Chordata; class Mammalia; order Carnivora; family Hyaenidae; genus Proteles; species Proteles cristata. Next base: position 22,076 of record JAESUZ010004027.1, on the reverse strand, counting down.
AAGCTGCAAGGTATGAAGTCAATATGCAAAAACCTGTTGCATAATTAAATATTAACAATAAACTATCAGGAAAGGAAATTAAGAAGACAATCCCATTTACAATTGCATCAAAATAATAAAATACCTAAGAAAAAATTTAACCAAGTACGTAAAGGCCCATACAATGAAATATTTAGGACATTGATGAAAGAAATTTAAAAAGATATCAATAAATGGAAATATACCTCATGCTCAAATATAGGAAAAATCAACATTGCTAAGATACCGATATTACACAAAGAAATCTACAGATTCAAAGCAACACCTAAGAAAATTCAATAACATTTTTCAAAGAAATGCAACAAACATCTTAAAATTTCTATGGAACAACAAAAGGTCTTGAGCCTCGAAAGCTATCTTTTTTTTTAAAAAAAATTAAATGTTTTATTTATTTTTGAGAGAGAGAGAGAAACAGCATGAGCAAGGGAGGGTCAGAGAGAAACGGAGATATAGAACCCGAAACGGGCTCCAGGCTCTGAGCTGGCTGTCAGCAGAGTCCGATGGGGGGCCTGAACCCATGAACAGTGAGATCATGACCTGAGCTTAAGTCGGACGCTTAACCGACCGAGCCTCCCAGAGGACCCCAAAAGCAATCCTGAGAAAGAATAACCAAGTTGGAGTGATTACAGTCCTGGATTTCAAACCATATTACGAAGTTATAGTACTAAGATTAGAAGGCTTTGACATGAAAAGAGGCACACAGATCAAGGAAACAACACAGAGAGCTCAGAAATAGAGCCATTCAGGTACAGTCAATGAATTTATAACAAAGCAGGCAGGAATATAAAACGGGAAAAGAGAAGTCTCATCAATAAATAGTGTAAGGAAAATTCGTCACCCATAAAGAAAAAAATAAAACTGGACCAATTACTCAGAGAACACACAAAAAATTAATTCGGACAATAGCTGAGAGGTATTATAAGATGAATTTTGATAATTAATAAGGGAAATAGAATCCATAGAACTTATTGACTAATTGGATATGGGGAATAAAGAAGAATCAGGATCCCAGTATGAGTCCCAAATTTCAGAACAGGATTTGGGAATGCATGCATTGAGCAAAATAAAAAATAAAAACAAAAACAAACAAACAAAACAAAAAGCCACACACGCTGGAGAAGGTATGATGAATGTAATTTGAGGAATTGAGTTTGAAGAGTCTATGGGACATTCAGATAGAGTTGAGTGGTTGAAGGGAGATCTGATCAGAGATATAAATCATATAGCTGTTTCTTTAGGTTTAATTGAGGTGTTCAGAGGAAACTATGAAGAGCTGTAAAGACACAAAGAGTGGCAGGCCAAAGAAAGAACAATTTATGAAGAAGAAAAAGGCAGGGAAAATAGAAGAGTAAAAGAGAGAGAGGGAGAGAGAGTCGTCAGTGAGACATCAGCAAAGAACCAAAGGAGAGTCTCACGAAAGCAAACGGGCAAGAGAACTTCCAGGAAGAAATGAATAGTATCCAATACCCTGGGTTGAGTATGCGAAGCCCACAAATATCGAGAGGTCATTGACAACCTTAGCAAGAGCAGTTTTAGTGGAATGGTGAGGGCAGAAGTCAGATGGTAGTGGGTTGAGAAGGGAGTGTGAGTTAAAGAAGAGACGACAATGACCATAGAAAGTTCTTCCAAAGAGCTGAAGCTCTAGCTTCATGAGATCCAGGGACTTTTCAAAGTTGTGGTGAAATACACATAACAGAGAATTTACCCTCTTAACCCTTTCTAAGTATACAGTTCAATAGTGTTAAGTATATCCACGCTGCTGTGCAACAGAACTAGCTCCTCTTGCAAAGTGGAAACGCTACACCCGGTTAAGCAATAAGTTCCCGTTTCCCCTCCCCCCAGCCCCTGGCAACCACTATATTACTTTCTGTTTCTATGAATTTGACTACTTTAGATACCTCATATAAGTGCAATCATATAGTATTTGTCTTTTTGTGACTGGCTCATTTCACTTAGTATAATGTCCTCAAGGTTTGTCCATGTTGTTACCATGTGACAGTATTTCCTTTGTTTGTAGGACTGAATAATATTCCATTGTATGTATATACCACATTTGGTTTATCCATTCATCCATCCATGAGTATTTGGGTTGCTTCTGCCTTTTGGCTATTGTAAGTAATGTTGCTATGAACATGGGTGTGAAAGTATCACTTTGGGAGGCTGCTTTCAGTTCTTTTGGATTTATACCCAGAAGTGAAATTACTGGATCATGAGGTAATTATATTTTTAATGCTGTGAAGAACCTCAGGGACTTTTTAAATCATTATTTTAGGCTTAGGAAACCTTACATGTGCTGGGGAATTGGCCTTATACAAAAGACTGTCCTGGAGGGTGAGCTAGGTATCTCCAGAGAAAATGAATGAAGACGGGTCGCAAAAACAGGAGATTGAGGTGCTCCCTCCAGAAGCTTCCTGTTTTGTCTACGAAGCGTGAGAGGGCAGCTGAGACCAAGAAGGAATGTGTTAAAGTCTTGTCTCGAGAGGAATGTCTTAGAAATCCTGCATAGCAGCTCAGAGGAAAGGATGGAACTCTCTAACAAGGAGATGGAGGGACATTCTCGGGGAACAGCTAAAACTAGAGGACATGATTCTGCAAGGATAGCAGTCTGTGTGTAAACCAGAGGTTCCACTGTAAGATGGGTCGTCCACATGGATGCTGAATGTTAGTGAATGTGGAGGTCTGACCAGGAGATCAATAGACAACAGTAAAATGGAGGAATGGACTCAAGATGATGGCCAAATCTGTGCATAACAAGTGAATATGAATAGAGTTTTAGGCAACACAACTGGCCTTTTACCTGAGGAAGCATTTAGGTAATTTGCTTTATCTAATGTTTTGGGCAGATCAATTGCCTTTTATTTATAAAACAGAAACGTTATTATGATGTATAGTGTATAGTATGTGCATGGTTTGTTAGAATTATTTTACTTTTTTTTTTTCTTACGTCAGGGAACTTAATTTCTCACCTCTCAAGTATTTGCAGCCTTAGATACTTGCAGAGACCAGAAACTGGGGACCTCACAAGATTGGAACAGCCAATTGCTCTGTACACGCAAATAGCAGGAGGTATAACTGTCACCCAGAGTCTTTCCCATTGCCAGCCCAGGCAGAACTATCAAAATAAGCCTTGGCCTTTGCACTCACACCTATCGTTTCAGATGGACTCAAGATAGCCGGCTATTGAAATAAGGGAAATGGGAGTGGGCCAGTAACAAAAGAAAGTTCAAAAAGGGAAGAGTTGGTGGACTTTCAGAACTGTTTTGAAGAAAGGCCCTTTGATGTGGGGCAAGAAAATTGTAGATGAAAGTTCAACTGGGGTGATTCTTTTCTGGAAGGGCACCACTGAGTTGATCTATGGCTTCCTTCTAAGGCAGGTCATGTGGACATGCCATGGATGGAGCCAAAGGCATCACCAGTCCTGATTAAGGTGCTGGAGTATCTTTAATACCAGGAATAAAGTGGGGGGGATCGAAAATGAAACCTATAATTGCTGGAGCTAGGGAACCATAGGGTAGAAGAAGGCACCTTACATGTAAGGAAGACGTCTTCCATTATCAAATATGTTTATCATTGGCACGGGTGAGTGCTGCTATTTGCATGTGGTAAAGCCATGTAGATACTCCTTAAAAACACGGATCACATTGTCTTGGTGACTGTCAGACTATATGGGAAGACACACTTGAAGGACCTTGAAACTGGTCACTAAAAGTTGGGAGGAAAAATAGGACTATGGTCAGAAACCATGTAAGTTAGTCTGCTATGAAAATGTAAAATCTGGAAAATAAAAGCGCTTTCTGTGACGGGTGTGGTTCATGATACCTACAGGGGTTGACTTGTGGTCATCTTATAGTGAGTGTTTTTCGTGCAGAAACAGAGTGTTAGAGATGACATCTTGAGTGATTGTGTCTACAGGGTGCATTCTATGGTCAGGAGGGAATGCAACAATGACTCCGGGCTGCCATCCCAAATTGGGACTTGTCCCAGAAACCTCATTGTAACATAGCCTCAAAATACGTAAATCAAAAATTGAAAGAATTGCAAGCAGGAATGGGGAAACCCAGTCCAAAAACACGGCTCTCAGCAAGTGACTGCTCAAATAGCCAACAACTTAATAAGAATTTAGAAGTTTTGAAGATGTGAACAAACTTGACTTAATGGATAAATCCTGAGCCCCAAACCCAATTATATAATACACATTATTTATTGTCAAGCATCTATGCAACATGTATAATAAATGTATTGTAACACGTGACAAAGTAAATCTCCAAAAAAAAAAAAAAAGTGACAGAGTCCAATTCACTCAGACAGGCTAGAAGCTATAATTTGTATGAAGTAGGGTGTCCTGGGGCAGTGAGGTCAGTGAGATATTAAGCATGAATCGAGCAGCAAAGAAGGCAGATAGTATTCGGGGATGTAGTTCTTACGGACTGTTTCGTTATTGGACTATAGACAGGAAATTAAATTCGATTGCCCTTGAAACTTGTGACTAAAAGCTGGGAGAAAAAAAACAACTGGGGCTGTGGTCAGAAATCATGTGAGAGAGTATTCCGTGAAGACAGAAAGCCTGATTTACAAAATGTAACAGGGGCCAGGTCCAAAAGACGGCTTGTGCCATCTTGCTGAAGCTATGAGTGTGGTGACCATATTCCACGACTGTTTTGTGGTCAGGAGGAAGTACAACGGTCCCTTAAGATGCCATCCCGGCCATCTGACCCAGCTGTTACATCTGACACAGGTGACACAGTGCACCATGTTCCTTTTGACATAGGGACTCACAAATCGCTGAAAGTCTTCTTCTGTCTTGGGGTCCAGTGGCCATGAAGGGTGGACATCGTGATACCATCACAACTGATACCACTAAATACCTCTCCCTTACTGAAAGAAAGGCACGACCATTCACTGGTCGCCATAAGTCCCTCTCAGCTTTGCGTCATGTCCACAATCTCACCTCCATCCTGCCCCCTTACTATCAAAAGTAGCTCTAATGCCCCCAGGGGTGCTGCAGTAAGATAATGCTGCCAGGCTGGCCATAGACTCCAGCTACTGCTCTTTTGTAACTGATGAATAATAGATTTGCTTCTCAGGAAGGAAAACTCAAGAAACACGATTTAACATCCATAAAACCAACTAGCAATAAACTTAGACCTTGAATTCAAGTCTTTTTGTAAAAAAAACTTTTTAGTGCTTATTTATTCTTGAGAGAGAGAGAGAGCAAGCGAGAGCATGAGCAGGGGAGGGGCAGAGAGAGAGAGTTCGAAACAGGCTTCGGGCTCTGAGCCGTCAGCACAGAGCCCGATGCGGGGCTCAAACCCACGAGCCATGAGATCATGACCCAAGCCCAAGTTGGACGCTCAACCGACTGAGCCACCCAGGCGCCCCTGAATTCGAGTCCTAACCCTCCCTCTGCTGTTTTTATACAAAAACAGAGGTCTCCCTCCCTCTTTCTCTTTTATAAAATATTAAATGGGAAGAAAGACATTTAACTTGTAGAATTAATCTGACATCAGTGATGTAGTGTGAAACCTAGTTTAGGAGAGCTGCTCAACTTATGAAAACTATGCTTTTATTTGCCATTAATCAGTAGCTGTATAAAGAAAGAAGGACTGTTCCCTGCTGCCACCTGCAACACACGTGGAAGTCAGAAGGCCTGCATGATCCCTGAATACGATACCAGGGGCCATGACACAATTCAGGTTCCTTGTCTAGCAAAAAAAAAAAAAAAAAGAAAAAAAAAAGAAAAATTGAAAGTGAAACCGACATGTCGACAAATATTTGATCATTCTACCCTAAAGAAACGCTGGCTCATTTGAGTTATGAGCTTGTTTTGCAAAAGTTGACCAATCACCTAGGAAACTAGCTAAGACTGAAGCAAATGGGAAAGAATTCTTGCAGCTGCGTGGAAGAGACCAAGAGTGAACGAAAGTAACCTCTGTGATGACACACCCCACGATCTCTCCCGTTCATCATGGTTAGGCCACCATTTTCTTCACATGTGGACACATGAAGAGGCATGATTCCTAAATGCATGTGCCCCTACATGCAGTCAGCATATTTCCATTCAACCCTGCATACCCCTTGACATCCTGACCCCTTATCCTTAAATACACCCAATCCCAACCCTTCAGGGAGGCGGATTTGAGAAATGTTCTCCTGTCTCCTTGCTTGGCGCCCTGCAACAAAACCATTTTCCCCGCCCAAAACTGGTGTCAGTATTTAGTTTGCTGAGCCTCTGGAGATGCCAGTATGGAACCTGCAGAATATGGGATGGATCCCGTCAACAGAATTCACAGGTAAAATCTGCAATCTCTCGGGCAACTGGCAGGCAAAGTTGGCCCTTCAGACCTACACATAGTTAGGAAGCCTATAGGTCTGGAGTGGCAACACTTCTCCTGGGTAGGTTTTGAGGATTCAGAACTTCTAATACTTTGAGAGACAGGCAAGACAGTCCAGTGAGTCGCAGTAGAAGGTATCTATTCCTAAGAGGAGGGAGTTTCATATTCATGATCTTTTACTTCTCACTTCTACTGTCCCTGGTGTGTCAGGGGATTGTGTTACATACAGTATGATAGGCAGACTGGCTCCCATAAAGCAGACTGGAGACTGAGAAGACAGGGCTCCCATTCTAGGGCTGGATGCTATTTTGCCATCCTACCTGAGATGTATGCTTACCTGAGTGTGCAGACCCTGGTTTATTTTGCAAAGGGTGTTTGTCGGTATTACGAGAGCTTCCCTTCTTGGTATCCCACCTTCAATGTGGCATCATCTCTTTGCCTTTAGTGGGGTTTGCATTCCATTTGGTTTATATTTTATCTCTTCATTGTGTTCCTAATGTCTTACATGCAGTATACACTTCATGAAATTATTTGTTCAGTCTCCAGTATTTGTTGATAACCTACTCAGAGATGTGCCCATATGTGGCTAAGTCCTAGGTATATAATAATGAATAATGCACGGTACCTTCTTACAAGGCACTCATCCTGGTGAGAGATATTGCTACATTAAAACTGATCATTAAAAAAAAAAAAAGGTAGTGTTAAAATAAAAGATAGTGGTAGTTGGAATGATTAGATTCCGAAGAGTAATATAGTGGCTGGCATATATTAGAGAAGTTCCATGATTTTTTAAAAATTTAAATCCAAGTTAGTTAACATATAGTGTAGCATTGGTCTCAGGAGTAGAATTGGTGATTCATCCCTTACATATAACACCCAGTGCTCAGCCCAACAAAGCACCCTCCTTAATACCCATCACCAATTTAGCCCATCTCCCTGCCCCCCTCCCGTCCAGCAACTCTCAGTTTGTTCTCTGTATTTAAGAGTTTCTTCTGGTTTGTCTCGCTCTCTGTTTTGTTTTGTTTTTTTTTTAAATCTTATTTTGTGTTTCCTTCCCTTCCCCTATGTTTATCTGTTTTGTTTTTTATATTCCACATATGAGTGAAATCATATGATAGTTGTCTTTCTCTGATTGACTTATTTTGCTTAGCATAGTACACTCTAGTTCCATCCACGCTGTTGCACATGGCAAGATTTCATGCGTTTTGATCACCGAGTAATATTCTATTGTAGGTTTATACCACATCTTCTGTATCCATCCATCAGTCGATGCGCATTTGGCTCTTTCCATAATTTGGTTATTGTTGGTAGCACTGCTCTAAACATTGGGGTGCATGTGCCCCTTCAAATCAGCATTTTTGTATCCTTTGGATAAATACCTAGTAGTGCAATTGCTGGGTCGTAGGGTAGTTCTATTTTTAATATTTTGAGGAACCTCCATACTGTTCTCCAGAGTGGCTGCACCAATTTGCATTCCTACTAACAGTGCAAAAGTGTCCCCCTTTCAGAAGAGTTCCGTGATTATTTGTTGGATGAATGGATCGATGACAATACATCCAGGGCGTTATGGGAAGACAGAGAAGGGTTCTATGCTATCTTTGGGGGATGGTGGAATCTGCACAACTGAAATGAACATATTTTGGGCTAAGATTGGAAGCTTCTGATGCAGTAAGTTTCCAGGAATTTGGGGAATTTTGATTTAATGTTGTTCATGAGTAAGGGTAAGGAAATAATCATTCTGTTAACTGCTGAGTCTGGATCGTACGGAACTCAGACTGCCCCATACCAGTTGGTGTGTGTGTGTGTGTGTGTGTGTGTGTGTGTGTGTGTGTGTGTGTGTGTGTGTGTGATCTGTGTCCGTGAGTAGATGTTTACGAGAGAAGGCGCCTCCCTAGGCACACCAAGGGTAGTTCAAAGTGATTTGAAATCAGGCCAGATTTAAAATCACTTCCTCCTTGGAAATTACCAACCTTATTCTCCTCTTTAGTCTCAGAGCCATGCTGATTTACAGTTAAAGCAAAGTATGTCATCTTTTATTTGAGAGACACCTGGATTTTATTATCTTTGTGACCTTAGGCAGGTTTCTAGAGCTCACTGAGCCTTGGTTTCCTTACTTCAAAAGTGAAGGTTATAGTCACACTTGCCTCACTTGGTTGTTTTAACGATAGCATTATATAATAAGTGAACATGTGAGCTCTTAGCACAAGGCCTTGGAGCCTAGTAAATGCTCAGTAAATTCTAGATCATTCAGAATGCTATGGACTTTCCAGACATAGCTCAGACCGGGGCTCTGAGATTGTTTTCTGCAAGGGTTCCTTTGTTCCACATCTGCTAAGGGGGAGGGATGCCTGGGTGATGAAGAGGAGAAATAGGCATAAGATAGCCATGATACTTATGGGTTCGGCTGCAACTTCCTGGTGCTATGGTGAACTAGGTTTGTCACATTGGTTGGGCATAGGCCCCAGTCATGCCCGTCTTCCTGCAGTGGGTCATAACTTTTCCTCAAGGGAAGCTCTGAAAGCTTCACTAAGCAAGCACAATACCAGAATGTTATCATCAAGACTTTGGGCATTAGAGGCAGCAGCCCTGGGTTTCAAGAAGAAAAATGAACTAACCCCATGGCTGGTCTCTATGCATAGTCACTTTTGTCTCTTCCTCTTCTTTCCTTCCTTTGTCTTTATTCTCTGTGTGTCTCTGTCTCTCTGTTTCTCTCTCCCTCCTTGCTGTCCTCTCTCCTCTCCTCTCCCTCTGCTCCTTCCTTTTTGCTTTCTTACAATCACAGAACATTTTTATAGAAAAATAAAACCGTTTTCAATGTTATTAACACTTGATAATCCAAGCCCCATCTCTAAATTTTCTCTGCTAGAAATGTGGAAAATGTTTTTGTTTCAGTTGTGTGTTTTTTTTCCTCTAACTGATCAGAACAATTCAGTCATTTAGAACTTGGATTAATTCTTCACAGAGTTCTCTGAAGCCTTCCCTATGCCTATATTTCAGATCTCCTTTGTCATTCCATTCCATTCCATTCCATTCCATTCCATTCCATTCCTGGGTCAGGATATGGAATCATATGTCAGAATATGCCATCAAGCCTGTCCCATGCTCAAGCCTGGTGATGACCTTGGTGGACATCACACACCCTGGCTGGGGCTGCTGAGTATGTTGATGCAGAGCTCACTGGGAGTTCTGGAGCATCCAGAGAAGAGGCAGGATTGAGCCCTGTGGTGAGCCTGTTTGGCTGCCCTGGGGTTAACCCTGTTTTTATTCAGCCACATCCACAAAAGATCCCAGGGCTCTGGACCAAAGTATCCCCAGCACATATCTCTGAGAGTGGCTCCTGTGGTGCTTGGAGGCAAGGGAGCATCCTTTGTTCTGACCACAGGCCCACCAGTTGCACATGGTGATCACCCACCATGAAAGGGAGCCATTTGGCCTGTGCTGACTGATTTGCACTGCTCCTCCACTCTTAGAAAAACAACCCTTTCAGTTTTTAGTCTCAGCCCCTCATTGGATTCATATTTGATTCCGTGGGAACTGGTCCAGGAGACAAACCTGAGTAAGGGGTATCACCACTTCCTTCAAACAGCCATAGTGCTGTTAGTGGGCCAAACTGGGCTTCCTGGTCCTTTCTTCCTTAGGATGTCATTTCCTAGTATCCTTTTCCATCCCTATATCAAATAGACCTCTGATAGAAAAGAAATGGTAGCTCACTGTGACTAAAATATTTTATTACCTAACCAAGAAACAGACTCTTAACTAGAGACAACAAACTGATGATTACCAGAAGGGAGGTGGGTGGAGGGATGGGTTAAATAGGTGATGGGGATTAAGGAGGGCACAAGTTGTGATGAGCACTGCGTGTTGCATGGAAGTGTTCAATCACACAATATTGGACACCCAAAACTAATATTGCACCATATGGTCACTAAGCAGAATTTAAATTAAAAAATTTTTTAATAAAAAAAAAATGTCTATTGCCTGACTCATGTTGAGATTGAGCATCTTTTTCCATGAAGGATGGGGTGTGCGGGTGGGCAGGGGGCAGGAAGGCCATTTCTGCCGGTCGTCACACATGCTCAGCAATGTCTGGAATGCAGCAAGGGACACCACTGAATCTCATAGTAGTAGGTTACATGCCGCATTACCTTACTTCCATAGAAAAGAGACCAGGGGAGTAAATTCAGAACTAAGAGTGATTATGTATTGGTTGTAGAATTATGGTTGATTTTTAAATTCATTCTGGTAACTTTCCCCAACTTTCCAAGTTTTCTCTGGTGAGGATGCCAATCTATATGGTGGGTTAAACACAAGAACAATATCTGGAACAAAGGGCTGGCAGTGCTGGTTAGAGGAGACTGAGTGAACTGGCTCCAGAGGCATTGCCTGAAGACACTCCCTGAGGTGAAAGGAAGCAAGAAAGAGGAACCTTCTGGTCCTTGACCCTGGACCATCAGGTTCATGACCCTCATTCATGACCCTCAAACTATTTGTGCCCCATTGGCTTCCCTGTACACTTCCGAATCGATGAAAGCCCATACCATGGATACCAGAGGCCTGGATCTCCAAGGGTTCACTTGTTAGAATGTTTTGACTGAAACAGGGCACTTTCCAAGTGGCTTTGGGGATCAGTCCCTTTGACAGGATCCTTCTAGGTGAATAGGACTTGGAGGTGCCACAGTGCCACTGAAAGTCTGGCCTCTCTTGTATTGCATATTCCACTTCCCCATCCTGGGTTAGCAGTGTGGGCTGTGGGAAATATTCCCAGTAGGGAGGGGACAGTCATACTGGATAGTCTGGAGAAGGTAGCGTTGGACGTTCGGTGGATTCCCATGGATAGAGAAATCCAGAGATAAATGACCATAAGGATGATGAGTGTTGTTTTCTAGAAAGACCCCAGTAAATAGGGGCAGAGCTGCTTTATCTGGCAGGCAAGATGGATGCACTAAGATGGAAGGTAGTTGTTATCTCCAATCCAGTGGTCTCAGTGGTGGGCTAGTGACTGTATGTTTCTTCCCAGATGGTGAGCTGTAGAACAAGAATTTGGCATTGACCAGACAGGTACACCAGCGATGCTTTTGGTGCAAAGTGTGGTGACATACATAGTATTTGTGAGATATGATTGATAGATATGCTTTATCCAAATGTTGGCATGAACAAGGGGTAAGCAGACTTAGAGAGCCATCATACCTTGCCCTCAAAAGCTGTGTTTTTAAACAAACAAACAAAAAAGCCTATGGCTGTGGTCATGTATCGTGTGGCTCAATCACCCAAGAAACAGAAGACTGTATTAAAAGTAGAAGCTGATTCCAGTTTGACTAGCACAGAGGGAGTGAAGGAGAGTGGCCAGAGAGTTAGCCAGAGTTAGATCCAGTAGAGTCTTTACTGGCAGAGGACTGGGCTTTTGACTTTGGGTGAGGTCAGAAGCCATCGGCAGGCTTTGAGCTGAGGAATAACACAGCTTACACAAACACACTAGTACAGAAGAAAATCAAAGTTTTAATAAACATATTGGGTGAAGAAATCAAGGCCAAATTAAAATGCGGAAGTCTAATCAGATGACTGATTTGAACACAAAGCACATGCCATAAGGTTCTACACATTTACTGCCAGTTGGCCAGAGATGTGGATCTATGTTTTTGAGCTGCCTAAATGGAAAGAGGGAAAGGTGTTCACCAGCAGGGGTCACAGCATCCTTGAAGCCAAACCTGAATGACTGCACAGAAGGAGTAACCAACGCTTTTCCCAGAGACAGGTTTCTCCCATGAGTCATCCTAGGGAGGTTACTGTATAATGAGTGAGCTTCCTCTTCAACATTGTCCTAACACCAGATACAACGACGACCATTCATGGAGATACTTTCTATGACACTCTCAGAGCAAGCACACCTGAGCAAAAGTTGTTTGTTTCCTTACCCTCACGAGCACTACCATATTGTTTGTGAACAGTGTTCATTTATTCATGGGTACCCTAATGTGTTTCCTTTGCTTGTTTGTTTTGTTGTTTTGGTGTGCTATTTGTTGTCCATTTTTGTTCCTTAGGGTTATTTACCTTTTGCCTGTTTTATGTGTTGGAAATATTTTCCTCGTCTTGGGATTCTGTCGATGATGGCGCAACCATAAGGGGAAATTGAGGGAAACATAATTTTGTGAGGGACATTAGCATTCTTCACTGGATTAAAAAAATTGAGTAAACAATGGAGGATGTTGGTAATGTATATTTATTCATTCAACAAATGAATATTTGTTGAGCACCTCCTATATGCCAGTCTCTACTGAGACAAATTCGTGAGGAATCAGACACACATACTAAGCAGCAGCAGCAGCAACAACAACAACAACAACCCTGGGTTTGAAGAACTTGCCTTCTAGGGAGCAGAGACAAGTAAACACTCATATTAAGGAAGTAAGTTACATAATGTGTTGAAAGAACAAAACAAAATGCATTCAAGAGAGAACAAAATAAGACAAGGTAAATGGGACTTGTATGTGTGGTGGGGAGGAGGATTTGGGATAAGATGTTCAGGGGAAAGCCACATTGAAAGATGACATTTAGTCAAAGACATAAAAGACCTGAGGGAAGTAGTCATGCAGACATCTGGGGGGGAAGAATGTTCCAGGCTGAAAGAACAGCTGGTGCCAAAGCCCTTACTTTTGGAGCATCACTCTTGCCCCGGAAGGGCAGCCCTGGAACAGCGGGAACTTCCTGTTGCTGTTACGAATATCCTTCCAGACCTTCTTCATCGCTCAAGTGAAACTGTGGCCGTTTGGTGGCAGCAGCGCCGCAGAAATGTGCGCAACGCTGCTCCTCCCCCGCCCTTCGTGTTTGGAAAAAAGCGTTCCTCAGAGTCAAAACAAAACTTCCTTCTTCACCAGGCGGGGCGGTTTTAGAGAGGCCTTGCAGCTGTCTTTGATTCCCCCTTGCCTGTATGATGAACAGGAAGAATATTTTTAATGTTGGTCTTTGATTACTAGTCCCCTTGTAACTTTTTTTTGCCTGTGCCTTTTTTCCCCATTGTGCCACATATGCTGTAAGGCTTATTTTAATTTTCTGTGTTTTTGTTTTGATTAAAGGAGTACAAAGACGCTGATTGTGTAAATGTTGAGAAGTGAGAACACATAAAGTAAATATCACCCCTACTCCACTACCCAGAAATTACACTAGAATTTTTTTACTGCCTTTTATAATCAGTATCTTTGTGTCTGTGTGTGTGTTTTGTTTGTTTTGTTTTTTACTTAGGTAGTATTTCCCCATTCATTAAATGCTGTTCTTGATCCTTCCTTTTCTTTGCCTTCGTGGTGTGTGTGGCCAAGTATATATACATCAGTACTAGGTGAACAATGGACAAGTTTTATCAGGGAGAATATTTTTCCTTAGTGTGCTTTTACACCAGTAGGTTAGTTCTATAATAAACATAAGAGACCCTTGTTCAGAACAAAAAATAAATGAACGCTGTTCAGAATGTTTGAAAGTGATTCATCTAACTTTGCATCATCAAGATTACACTGTATGGACAACTTTGTAACCTGATATTTTAAAAAGTTTCCACAAACATATGCTTTTAGCTTTGTCCTCTTTTCTCATTGTTTCCTTTAGGAAAAGTTCCTAAATCTGTAACACATCTGTTTTCTTCTTTAATGTTGGACACAATTTACCATACCGCTGACAATATTATTATTTGAATTTCTTCCTGGAATTATTCTAGCCAAGATATCTAGCTGTCTTTTATCAGATTTATTTTTTTATTGAGGTACTGATGTATACATAATGATAGGATACCAGCACTTGACCTTCATGCAGGATAAATGTGTGCTATGTCATATGCAATCCCTTATAGACCCAGCTTGGTTTTTCTCCAATGCTTCCTGTTGGAATTGTACCTGATTTTATTGCCTGTTTTCATATGAATGCACTGGAGAATGAGATGATTCTGGTTTCCTGGTTGTTTTTATTTGTTTTGTTTTTGTTTTTGTTTTTTCCAGTAATCACTGATCCTGAAAAACTTGTGAGAACACCTGGGGAGGTACTTGGCCACACACACCACAGACACAAAGATACTGATTATAAAAGGCAGTAAAAAAATTCTAGTGTAATTTCTGGGTAGTGGAGTAGGGGTGATATTTACTTTATGTGTTCTCACTTCTCAACATTTACACAATCAGCGTCTTTGTACTCCTTTAATCAAAACAAAAACACAGAAAATTAAAATAAGCCTTACAGCATATGTGGCACAATGGGGAAAAAAGGCACAGGCAAAAAAAAGTTACAAGGGGACTAGTAATCAAAGACCAACATTAAAAATATTCTTCCTGTTCATCATACAGGCAAGGGGGAATCAAAGACAGCTGCAAGGCCTCTCTAAAACCGCCCCGCCTGGTGAAGAAGGAAGTTTTGTTTTGACTCTGAGGAACGCTTTTTTCCAAACACGAAGGGCGGGGGAGGAGCAGCGTTGCGCACATTTCTGCGGCGCTGCTGCCACCAAACGGCCACAGTTTCACTTGAGCGATGAAGAAGGTCTGGAAGGATATTCGTAACAGCAACAGGAAGTTCCCGCTGTTCCAGGGCTGCCCTTCCGGGGCAAGAGTGATGCTCCAAAAGTAAGGGCTTTGGCACCAGCTGTTCTTTCAGCCTGGAACATTCTTCCCCCCCAGATGTCTGCATGACTACTTCCCTCAGGTCTTTTATGTCTTTGACTAAATGTCATCTTTCAATGTGGCTTTCCCCTGAACATCTTATCCCAAATCCTCCTCCCCACCACACATACAAGTCCCATTTACCTTGTCTTATTTTGTTCTCTCTTGAATGCATTTTGTTTTGTTCTTTCAACACATTATGTAACTTACTTCCTTAATATGAGTGTTTACTTGTCTCTGCTCCCTAGAAGGCAAGTTCTTCAAACCCAGGGTTGTTGTTGTTGTTGTTGCTGCTGCTGCTGCTTAGTATGTGTGTCTGATTCCTCACGAATTTGTCTCAGTAGAGACTGGCATATAGGAGGTGCTCAACAAATATTCATTTGTTGAATGAATAAATATACATTACCAACATCCTCCATTGTTTACTCAATTTTTTTAATCCAGTGAAGAATGCTAATGTCCCTCACAAAATTATGTTTCCCTCAATTTCCCCTTATGGTTGCGCCATCATCGACAGAATCCCAAGACGAGGAAAATATTTCCAACACATAAAACAGGCAAAAGGTAAATAACCCTAAGGAACAAAAATGGACAACAAATAGCACACCAAAACAACAAAACAAACAAGCAAAGGAAACACATTAGGGTACCCATGAATAAATGAACACTGTTCACAAACAATATGGTAGTGCTCGTGAGGGTAAGGAAACAAACAACTTTTGCTCAGGTGTGCTTGCTCTGAGAGTGTCATAGAAAGTATCTCCATGAATGGTCGTCGTTGTATCTGGTGTTAGGACAATGTTGAAGAGGAAGCTCACTCATTATACAGTAACCTCCCTAGGATGACTCATGGGAGAAACCTGTCTCTGGGAAAAGCGTTGGTTACTCCTTCTGTGCAGTCATTCAGGTTTGGCTTCAAGGATGCTGTGACCCCTGCTGGTGAACACCTTTCCCTCTTTCCATTTAGGCAGCTCAAAAACATAGATCCACATCTCTGGCCAACTGGCAGTAAATGTGTAGAACCTTATGGCATGTGCTTTGTGTTCAAATCAGTCATCTGATTAGACTTCCGCATTTTAATTTGGCCTTGATTTCTTCACCCAATATGTTTATTAAAACTTTGATTTTCTTCTGTACTAGTGTGTTTGTGTAAGCTGTGTTATTCCTCAGCTCAAAGCCTGCCGATGGCTTCTGACCTCACCCAAAGTCAAAAGCCCAGTCCTCTGCCAGTAAAGACTCTACTGGATCTAATTCTGGCTAACTCTCTGGCCACTCTCCTTCACTCCCTCTGTGCTAGTCAAACTGGAATCAGCTTCTACTTTTAATAAAGTCTTCTGTTTCTTGGGTGATTGAGCCACACGATACATGACCACAGCCATAGACTTTTTTGTTTGTTTGTTTAAAAACACAGCTTTTGAGGGCAAGGTATGATGGCTCTCTAAGTCTGCTTACCCCTTGTTCATGCCAACATTTGGATAAAGCATATCTATCAATCATATCTCACAAATACTATGTATGTCACCACACTTTGCACCAAAAGCATCGCTGGTGTACCTGTCTGGTCAATGCCAAATTCTTGTTCTACAGCTCACCATCTGGGAAGAAACATACAGTCACTAGCCCACCACTGAGACCACTGGATTGGAGATAACAACTACCTTCCATCTTAGTGCATCCATCTTGCCTGCCAGATAAAGCAGCTCTGCCCCTATTTACTGGGGTCTTTCTAGAAAACAACACTCATCATCCTTATGGTCATTTATCTCTGGATTTCTCTATCCATGGGAATCCACCGAACGTCCAACGCTACCTTCTCCAGACTATCCAGTATGACTGTCCCCTCCCTACTGGGAATATTTCCCACAGCCCACACTGCTAACCCAGGATGGGGAAGTGGAATATGCAATACAAGAGAGGCCAGACTTTCAGTGGCACTGTGGCACCTCCAAGTCCTATTCACCTAGAAGGATCCTGTCAAAGGGACTGATCCCCAAAGCCACTTGGAAAGTGCCCTGTTTCAGTCAAAACATTCTAACAAGTGAACCCTTGGAGATCCAGGCCTCTGGTATCCATGGTATGGGCTTTCATCGATTCGGAAGTGTACAGGGAAGCCAATGGGGCACAAATAGTTTGAGGGTCATGAATGAGGGTCATGAACCTGATGGTCCAGGGTCAAGGACCAGAAGGTTCCTCTTTCTTGCTTCCTTTCACCTCAGGGAGTGTCTTCAGGCAATGCCTCTGGAGCCAGTTCACTCAGTCTCCTCTAACCAGCACTGCCAGCCCTTTGTTCCAGATATTGTTCTTGTGTTTAACCCACCATATAGATTGGCATCCTCACCAGAGAAAACTTGGAAAGTTGGGGAAAGTTACCAGAATGAATTTAAAAATCAACCATAATTCTACAACCAATACATAATCACTCTTAGTTCTGAATTTACTCCCCTGGTCTCTTTTCTATGGAAGTAAGGTAATGCGGCATGTAACCTACTACTATGAGATTCAGTGGTGTCCCTTGCTGCATTCCAGACATTGCTGAGCATGTGTGACGACCGGCAGAAATGGCCTTCCTGCCCCCTGCCCACCCGCACACCCCATCCTTCATGGAAAAAGATGCTCAATCTCAACATGAGTCAGGCAATAGACATTTTTTTTTTATTAAAAAATTTTTTAATTTAAATTCTGCTTAGTGACCATATGGTGCAATATTAGTTTTGGGTGTCCAATATTGTGTGATTGAACACTTCCATGCAACACGCAGTGCTCATCACAACTTGTGCCCTCCTTAATCCCCATCACCTATTTAACCCATCCCTCCACCCACCTCCCTTCTGGTAATCATCAGTTTGTTGTCTCTAGTTAAGAGTCTGTTTCTTGGTTAGGTAATAAAATATTTTAGTCACAGTGAGCTACCATTTCTTTTCTATCAGAGGTCTATTTGATATAGGGATGGAAAAGGATACTAGGAAATGACATCCTAAGGAAGAAAGGACCAGGAAGCCCAGTTTGGCCCACTAACAGCACTATGGCTGTTTGAAGGAAGTGGTGATACCCCTTACTCAGGTTTGTCTCCTGGACCAGTTCCCACGGAATCAAATATGAATCCAATGAGGGGCTGAGACTAAAAACTGAAAGGGTTGTTTTTCTAAGAGTGGAGGAGCAGTGCAAATCAGTCAGCACAGGCCAAATGGCTCCCTTTCATGGTGGGTGATCACCATGTGCAACTGGTGGGCCTGTGGTCAGAACAAAGGATGCTCCCTTGCCTCCAAGCACCACAGGAGCCACTCTCAGAGATATGTGCTGGGGATACTTTGGTCCAGAGCCCTGGGATCTTTTGTGGATGTGGCTGAATAAAAACAGGGTTAACCCCAGGGCAGCCAAACAGGCTCACCACAGGGCTCAATCCTGCCTCTTCTCTGGATGCTCCAGAACTCCCAGTGAGCTCTGCATCAACATACTCAGCAGCCCCAGCCAGGGTGTGTGATGTCCACCAAGGTCATCACCAGGCTTGAGCATGGGACAGGCTTGATGGCATATTCTGACATATGATTCCATATCCTGACCCAGGAATGGAATGGAATGGAATGGAATGGAATGGAATGGAATGACAAAGGAGATCTGAAATATAGGCATAGGGAAGGCTTCAGAGAACTCTGTGAAGAATTAATCCAAGTTCTAAATGACTGAATTGTTCTGATCAGTTAGAGGAAAAAAAACACACAACTGAAACAAAAACATTTTCCACATTTCTAGCAGAGAAAATTTAGAGATGGGGCTTGGATTATCAAGTGTTAATAACATTGAAAACGGTTTTATTTTTCTATAAAAATGTTCTGTGATTGTAAGAAAGCAAAAAGGAAGGAGCAGAGGGAGAGGAGAGGAGAGAGGACAGCAAGGAGGGAGAGAGAAACAGAGAGACAGAGACACACAGAGAATAAAGACAAAGGAAGGAAAGAAGAGGAAGAGACAAAAGTGACTATGCATAGAGACCAGCCATGGGGTTAGTTCATTTTTCTTCTTGAAACCCAGGGCTGCTGCCTCTAATGCCCAAAGTCTTGATGATAACATTCTGGTATTGTGCTTGCTTAGTGAAGCTTTCAGAGCTTCCCTTGAGGAAAAGTTATGACCCACTGCAGGAAGACGGGCATGACTGGGGCCTATGCCCAACCAATGTGACAAACCTAGTTCACCATAGCACCAGGAAGTTGCAGCCGAACCCATAAGTATCATGGCTATCTTATGCCTATTTCTCCTCTTCATCACCCAGGCATCCCTCCCCCTTAGCAGATGTGGAACAAAGGAACCCTTGCAGAAAACAATCTCAGAGCCCCGGTCTGAGCTATGTCTGGAAAGTCCATAGCATTCTGAATGATCTAGAATTTACTGAGCATTTACTAGGCTCCAAGGCCTTGTGCTAAGAGCTCACATGTTCACTTATTATATAATGCTATCGTTAAAACAACCAAGTGAGGCAAGTGTGACTATAACCTTCACTTTTGAAGTAAGGAAACCAAGGCTCAGTGAGCTCTAGAAACCTGCCTAAGGTCACAAAGATAATAAAATCCAGGTGTCTCTCAAATAAAAGATGACATACTTTGCTTTAACTGTAAATCAGCATGGCTCTGAGACTAAAGAGGAGAATAAGGTTGGTAATTTCCAAGGAGGAAGTGATTTTAAATCTGGCCTGATTTCAAATCACTTTGAACTACCCTTGGTGTGCCTAGGGAGGCGCCTTCTCTCGTAAACATCTACTCACGGACACAGATCACACACACACACACACACACACACACACACACACACACACACACACACACACACACCAACTGGTATGGGGCAGTCTGAGTTCCGTACGATCCAGACTCAGCAGTTAACAGAATGATTATTTCCTTACCCTTACTCATGAACAACATTAAATCAAAATTCCCCAAATTCCTGGAAACTTACTGCATCAGAAGCTTCCAATCTTAGCCCAAAATATGTTCATTTCAGTTGTGCAGATTCCACCATCCCCCAAAGATAGCATAGAACCCTTCTCTGTCTTCCCATAACGCCCTGGATGTATTGTCATCGATCCATTCATCCAACAAATAATCACGGAACTCTTCTGAAAGGGGGACACTTTTGCACTGTTAGTAGGAATGCAAATTGGTGCAGCCACTCTGGAGAACAGTATGGAGGTTCCTCAAAATATTAAAAATAGAACTACCCTACGACCCAGCAATTGCACTACTAGGTATTTATCCAAAGGATACAAAAATGCTGATTTGAAGGGGCACATGCACCCCAATGTTTAGAGCAGTGCTACCAACAATAACCAAATTATGGAAAGAGCCAAATGCGCATCGACTGATGGATGGATACAGAAGATGTGGTATAAACCTACAATAGAATATTACTCGGTGATCAAAACGCATGAAATCTTGCCATGTGCAACAGCGTGGATGGAACTAGAGTGTACTATGCTAAGCAAAATAAGTCAATCAGAGAAAGACAACTATCATATGATTTCACTCATATGTGGAATATAAAAAACAAAACAGATAAACATAGGGGAAGGGAAGGAAACACAAAATAAGATTTAAAAAAAAAACAAAACAAAACAGAGAGCGAGACAAACCAGAAGAAACTCTTAAATACAGAGAACAAACTGAGAGTTGCTGGACGGGAGGGGGGCAGGGAGATGGGCTAAATTGGTGATGGGTATTAAGGAGGGTGCTTTGTTGGGCTGAGCACTGGGTGTTATATGTAAGGGATGAATCACCAATTCTACTCCTGAGACCAATGCTACACTATATGTTAACTAACTTGGATTTAAATTTTTAAAAAATCATGGAACTTCTCTAATATATGCCAGCCACTATATTACTCTTCGGAATCTAATCATTCCAACTACCACTATCTTTTATTTTAACACTACCTTTTTTTTTTTTTAATGATCAGTTTTAATGTAGCAATATCTCTCACCAGGATGAGTGCCTTGTAAGAAGGTACCGTGCATTATTCATTATTATATACCTAGGACTTAGCCACATATGGGCACATCTCTGAGTAGGTTATCAACAAATACTGGAGACTGAACAAATAATTTCATGAAGTGTATACTGCATGTAAGACATTAGGAACACAATGAAGAGATAAAATATAAACCAAATGGAATGCAAACCCCACTAAAGGCAAAGAGATGATGCCACATTGAAGGTGGGATACCAAGAAGGGAAGCTCTCGTAATACCGACAAACACCCTTTGCAAAATAAACCAGGGTCTGCACACTCAGGTAAGCATACATCTCAGGTAGGATGGCAAAATAGCATCCAGCCCTAGAATGGGAGCCCTGTCTTCTCAGTCTCCAGTCTGCTTTATGGGAGCCAGTCTGCCTATCATACTGTATGTAACACAATCCCCTGACACACCAGGGACAGTAGAAGTGAGAAGTAAAAGATCATGAATATGAAACTCCCTCCTCTTAGGAATAGATACCTTCTACTGCGACTCACTGGACTGTCTTGCCTGTCTCTCAAAGTATTAGAAGTTCTGAATCCTCAAAACCTACCCAGGAGAAGTGTTGCCACTCCAGACCTATAGGCTTCCTAACTATGTGTAGGTCTGAAGGGCCAACTTTGCCTGCCAGTTGCCCGAGAGATTGCAGATTTTACCTGTGAATTCTGTTGACGGGATCCATCCCATATTCTGCAGGTTCCATACTGGCATCTCCAGAGGCTCAGCAAACTAAATACTGACACCAGTTTTGGGCGGGGAAAATGGTTTTGTTGCAGGGCGCCAAGCAAGGAGACAGGAGAACATTTCTCAAATCCGCCTCCCTGAAGGGTTGGGATTGGGTGTATTTAAGGATAAGGGGTCAGGATGTCAAGGGGTATGCAGGGTTGAATGGAAATATGCTGACTGCATGTAGGGGCACATGCATTTAGGAATCATGCCTCTTCATGTGTCCACATGTGAAGAAAATGGTGGCCTAACCATGATGAACGGGAGAGATCGTGGGGTGTGTCATCACAGAGGTTACTTTCGTTCACTCTTGGTCTCTTCCACGCAGCTGCAAGAATTCTTTCCCATTTG
>JAESUZ010004026.1:0-21617 GCA_017311185.1 Proteles cristata cristata | reverse complement strand
TCTCTGACCCTCCCCTGCTCATGCTGTCTCTCTCTCTCCCCTAAAAATAAATAAAACATTAAAAAATTTAAAAAAAATAAATAAATAAGGGACTTGGAGTCAGACCTGTCCCTGCTGGAAGAGTCGTCTAACATGAGGGAATGCTGTTGGGACCATGGTTTTGCCGTGTGTAAGCCTCAGGCTAGTGGCAGGAATAACACGGTACTAGCCAGCAGCAGCGCTTACTGTAGTGCTGGGAACATACACTCTCCATGATTAGTCTCTAATGCCAGGATTCTGCCTCGTCCTGGAGCAGGTCTACTCAAAAGTACAGTCAACTACCATAATGGAACTCCACCTCAGCACACCT
This sequence comes from Proteles cristata cristata, assembly GCA_017311185.1. Taxonomy (NCBI): domain Eukaryota; kingdom Metazoa; phylum Chordata; class Mammalia; order Carnivora; family Hyaenidae; genus Proteles; species Proteles cristata. The sequence continues at coordinate 21,268 of JAESUZ010004026.1, read as the reverse complement.
GGTAATGAAGATTCAGGCCATCCCTCGTAGTAGCACGGGCTCAGCTCCCGACAGGAAAATGGGGAGAAAACCCTTCGATGAACAAGACACCACCCACCCACAGGTCTTCGCTGGCCCACGCATGACCAGTGGTGCCTTATAATTCCATGACCTCCAGGGCTCCCTTGACCCACAACGCGGTCTCACCTGATGCAGGTGGCCACTGATTTAATAGCGCCACCTTCATTTTCATGAGGTCCCCGTGAGCCAACCTTCCTCCACAGGCTCCCACCCCGTCTTCCTCCTGCACTTACTTCCAATCTCTTCCTGAGCCTTTGTCCAGAGGTCACGCCGGCCAATCCGCAGAAATAGGTTCAGTGTCAGCTCCCAGGCCTGCTTTCCCGGATAATGTTGGCCCAACAGCTTTGCTAGATCTTCTCTTGAAGCCTTCTTTAACTCGGTCCATGGGATCGGCTTGAGCTCCAGTTGCAGAAGCTCTTGCTTGAGGAGCTCCTTAAATTTCCAGAACTCTTCCTTTCTGAGCTCCTCCAGGTACCACAACAAGCCAAAGTCCGAAAAAAAAGATTCAGCCATTTTGCCCTGGGATTGTGAACTTGGAAATCGCCAGAGGGGAAAAAAAAATTCTTCAAAAACAAGGATTTAGTAGCACCTAAGGGAGAATGATATGATTACAGAGATAAATCTTCCGTTGAGAGTGGCTTAAAATTATTGATAATCCTGCTGGGGCACCTGGGTGGCTCAGTAGATTAAGCTTTAGACTCTTGATTTCAGCTCAGGTCATGATCTCACAGTTTCTGAGATCAAGCCCTGCACTGGACTCTGCCCTGACAGTGTGGAATCTGCTTGTGATTCTCTCTCCCTCTCTCTGCCCCTCCCCTGCTCGCTCACTCTCTCTCAAAATAAATTAAAAAATAAAATAAAATAACCTCTGGGACACCTGGGTGGCTCAGTTGGGTAAGTGCCAACTTCAGCTCAGGTCATGATCTCACAGTTTGTGGGTTCGAGCCCCGCGTTGGGTCTGGGCTGACAGCTCAGAGCCTGGAGCTGCTTCAGATTCTGTGTCTCCCTCTCTCTCTGCCCCTCCCTTGCTCATGCTCAGCCTCTCTCCTCTCAAAAATAAACATTAAGTAATAAACATTAATTAAATTAAATAAACACTTAAAATAAAACAAAATAAAATAAACTTTAAAAAAATTATTGATATCTTGCATTTTTTGCTTTAAACACATCTGGCCAGCTTCATTTGGGGTGGGCACTTCCTTCATCCTGCCCCTTCATTCCACAGCCATGCATACGAATTCAGTGCTGGCAACAAAAAATGTAGTTTCTGCTAAGCCAGTTGGCAGGCAGAAGTGGAATTACCTAAAACCGCGATGAAGCACTGCGGCTGGCTGTCAGGCCACGGAAGCAGGAGTTAGGATAGAGCTATCCCCACGTCCACCACTGTGTCTCTCTGGGGACACTTCTGAGAAAAGCTGACTTACTGACTTGGTGTCCTTGTGGGAACTTCTAACTCAAGTTCAAAAGACCGTGTTGACTGAACATTCCTTAAAGAAGAACAGCTTCTGGCCTGGCTTGACTAAGTTATGAAAACTTTTAAATACCAGAAACCTAAAGATAGGTCTTTGGTGCATGGAGATTTTGCTGAATCTCTGTGAGATAGATAACAGGGAGCTGTGACTGAGGAAGGCAGGAAGAACTCCAAATTTCAAAACAAGGGCAGGAGAAGGTCAATTCCAGGGCACGCCAGCTTATATGCGGTGCTCCTGGACAGAACAAAGGACCTGTGGACAGTCATCTCAACGATGGCCTGAGGAAGTACATGTCAAACAGTACTCAGCACAAAGAGAAAGGATAAAACGTTTAGATGGTTTAGATAGTGTTAATAGTCCTGGAAATTCCAACATCCATCTTATTGAAGTGAGGAGGAGGAAGAGAAGGGACAGCAGGAAAGAATTTGTGGAAGAAACCTTTCCAGATTTGAAAAACAGACCTGCGTCTTCAGGATAAAAGGTTGTGCCAATTTATTGAGGGAAAAATACAATATATCACATGGCTTTAATTTCAAGGATAAAAAAGAAAAATCCAGAGTCTAGATGAGTGAGTACTGCCCAACTGCAATGTAATAAGAAGCATGCTTGTGGGGTTTTTTTTAATTAATTATTTTTTTAATTTTTTTTAATTTTTTTTAAATGTTTTATTTATTTCTAGCAGAGAGAGAGAGAGAGAGAGAGACAGCGTGAGCAAGGGAGGGTCAGAGAGAGAGGGAGACACAGAATCCGAAGACAGGCTCCAGGCTCTGAACTAGCTGGGAGCACAGAGCCCAACGCGGGGCCCGAACCCACGAACCGCGAGATCATGACCTAAGCGAAAGTCGGACGCTTAACCGACTAAGCCACCCAGGCGCCCCTAATTTATTTATTTTTTTTAACTTTTTTTAAATTTTTATTTATTTCTAGGAGAGAAAGAGAGACAGCGTGAGCAGGGGAGGGTCAGAGAGAGAGGGAGTCACAGACTGAAACAGGCTCCAGGCTCCGAGCTGGCAGTCAGCACAGAGCCCGACGCGGGGCTCGAACCCACGAACCGCGAGATCATGACCCAAGCGAAAGTCGGACGCTTAACCGACTAAGCCACCCAGGCGCCCCACATGCTTGTGGTTTTAAACTTTTGAGTAGCCACATTAAAGAATTTAAACAAACGGGGAATATTAGTTTTAAGATTATTTACCTTAGCCTATCTAAGCATCAGTTTAGGGGCACCTGAGTGGCTCAGTCTTCTAAGTGTCCCACCCACAGCAGCTCAGGGCATGATCTCACAGTTAGTGAGTTCGAGCCCCTGTTGCCCTGGATGCTGACAGCTCAGGGCCTGGAGTCGGCTTCAGGTTCTCTGCTGTCTGTCTGTCTCTCTCTCTCTGCCCCTCCCCTGCTCATGCTCTTTCTCTGTCTCTCAAAACTGAATCAATGTTTTAAAAAATTTTTTTTAAATCGCAGGTGATCTTTTTCTAGAAGATGAAAATAAAGAGTGGGGAGGGAACATTAAAGCTCCTTTGGGTTTTCCTCTCACTTGGAGCGGCATGTCTTCTTGCTGTCGTATGTGGGGTAAGTTAGATGCTTTATTTATGTATTAAAATTTTTTGCTGTTCAGCTGTACGCCAAATAGCAGTATTATTCCCAATAGTCAAGAGGTGGAGACAACCCAAATGTTCATCAGCCAAAAAACCCAAACGTTCCCAACAAATAACTGGATGGATAAAATGTGGCTACGCACATGCTGTGGCATACTATGCGGCCATATAAAAGGAGTTTTGCCACACGCTAGAGCCCACGGATCGGCTTTGGAAACATCGTGCTAAGTGAAAGGAGACAGACCCAGAAGGACGAATATCACGCGACTCCAGTTGGGTCACAAACGTGCGCCCTCCCGCTGAGAGAGACGGCGGGTGGGACGGAGGAGAGGGCACAGAACCTGGGTAGGAGTGGTCTCAGCCGCAGGGACGAAAGCGCCTGGAGGGTGGGGGTGTGGACACCGCAGTGTGAATGCGCTTGATACGGGAAACTGGGCTCTTGAACATCGTTAAAATAGTCTGTTTTCTTTTATGGATATTTTACCACAGTTGTTTTTTTTTTTACATTTGTTTAATTTTGAGAGACAGAGACAGAGCGTGAGCTGGGGAGGGGCAGAAAGAGAGAGAGACAGGGGCGCCTGGGTGGCTTAGTCGGTTAAGGGTCCGACTTTCGCTTAGGTCATGATCTCGCGGTTCGTGGGTTCAAGCCCTGCGTCGGGCTCTGTGCTGACTGCCAGCTCAGAGCCTGGAGCCTGTTTCAGTCTGTGACTCCCTCTCTCTGACCCTCCTGCTCGCGCTGTCTCTCTCTCTCTCCTAGAAATAAAGCATTAAAAAAAATTTTTTTAAATAAAAAAAAAAAAGAAAGAGAGACACAGAATCCGAAGCAGCTCCAGGCTCCGAGCTGTCAGCACAGAGCCGGATGCGGGGCTCAAACCCACAAACCGTGAGATCATGACCTGAACCCCCCAGGCGCCCCTTTACCATTGTTTTAAAAAGACCTACAGGTGTCCTACACCTTTTCTCTAAACATTCCTTTCTCCATCCTTTTCCAGCTGAAACTCCCCCCTGAAAATTCAGTTTTCCCTGAAGCCCCTGCAAATACGGGCCGTGAAGTCACTCCCTAACCCTCTGACTAACCAAGCTGGCTTTCGGCTCCGCCACCCATTATCTTTGTGTGTTGTGACCCCCACGGTGCCTGCCTCGCTCCTCACAGATTACAGCACCTCGCTCCCTCCCATCCCGACACGACGTCCATGGTCATACAAGGCAAGCGTTACCAACGAAGTTCCTCACCCATCATTTAGCCTACGACTGGGGCCTCCTGGGACTTGGGGAGAGCCAAAGGTTGGTTCAAAGTCAATCAACCCACGTACCATAGCAACAGGCGTCAGACTTCACTCTCCAGTCTGCCTGCTCTGTGCCCTCCTCCCTCACCTATTCCCCTTGCTAAAATCCTGGTTTTCATGTCTCTCCCCAGATCACGTGCCTCTCACAAGTCAGAACCGATAGACCCACCGAGACGGAGAAACAGCTCCTGGGCTTCTGGTGTTTTCACCCTTTCTCCTCAGTTCTCTGGTACATGAGGTCCTCCGATTCTCCACGGACCAGATTACGTTTTAGAAATACAGCGCGCGCACACACACACACACACACACACACACACACTCACACACTCACACACACACCCCGGGTCAGCCTGGGAGACTCCCATTCCACCACCTAGGGTAGGGTTGGAACACACAGAGGATAGACAATCTGTCCATGACCTGAAGTGATTTTCACGTTAGTACATCCTTGCCGAAACACGGTGGTGGGACTTGATCATTTCTGGTAACCCCTCTACCTGGTTCTTTATGCACGCCAGACCTACACTAAGTGTGGAGAGGGGGAAAGAAAGAAAATAAGAAATATCAAGGAGAAGACTTCCTCACCCAATCTGGCCCCTGGTCCTCCTGGCTGGTCTCCATCAAAGAACAGCTGTGGAAGCCACACTAAAAATCTGTGCCTGACCTTTGATTGGCCATAAAATCCCTCCCTCCCCATTGGCTGCCCTGACTTGATTGCCTACTCTCTGGAGGTGACGGAGGCGTGCTCTCTTCGCCTCAGGTGTGAGCAATGCTCCTTCAGGCATTGCTGACAGCTGCTGACCGGGGGGCATTCCGAGGACCCTCCTAACTGCATCCCCCTGAACGATGTAACCACCGGGCTTCTGTGGGCGAACACCGCTCCTGATCTGAATATCTGACTTCTGCTATACCACAAACTTTCCAAAGGAAGCTGTCTTGTGCAGTTTATCCAACTTCCATAACAGCACCGAGAATAAGGAGCATCTATAGATGAGGAAATTGATGAATATTTTCGAATCACTGACCAGGGACGGAAAAACCAGAAGTTAGGTCTTACAAATGTCTTTCTTTTTATTACTGTGATGAGAACACTTAGGATGATGCCTGTACCCTTAACAAAGCATTCAGTGCACAGCACAGTGCTGTTAACTGCAGACACAGCGTTGCACAGCCCATCTCTAGGACTCACTCGTCTTGCATAACCAGAAGTTTATACCTGGAGAACAGTAGGGCCATACTTGCCCTTCCTCCAACCATCAGAAACCACCGATCTCCTCTGCTGCCATGGGTCTGACTATTTTGGATACCCCCATTCAAGTGGGATCATGCAGTATTTGTCCAGCTCAGTCAGTTATGACTGAGCCAACCAGGCACCCCAAAGACGTCTTCTCCCTGGACCTTCCAGGAGAGTGCTGGCTAACCGTGCCGTTGAGTATCCCAGACTATGCTTTATTTTATGTAAATAATGAAGTAACACATGACTCCAGTCTGGATACGGAAAGTGAAATCTACCAGCCCTCATACACAGGAGAGTTGACTTATAACAAAAGTGTGTCGCGGGCGTCTGGGTGGCTCAGTCAGTTAAGCATCCTACTCTTGATTTCAGCTCAGGTCGTGATCTCGGGGTTCATGGGATTGAGCCCCATGTCAGGCTCTATGCTTATAGCTTGAAGTCTGCTTGGGATTCTCTCTCTCCTTCTCTCACTTCCTCTCGCTCAAGATAAATAAATAAACTTAAAAAAAAAAAACCACATATATAAGAGGCACCTGGGTGGCTCAGTTGGTTAATCATCCGACTTCCACTCAGGCCATGATCTTGCGGGTTTAGTGAGCTCAAGCCCCGCATCGGGCTCTGTGCTGACAACTTGGAGCCTGAAGCCTCCTTTGGATTCTGTCTGTCTGTCTGTCTGTCTCTCTCTCTCTGTCCCTCCCCTACTAGCGCTCTTTGTCTCTCAAAAATAAACATTTCTCAATGAGTGAGCAGTGCATTCTCTCTCTCTAGCTGTCTCAAGCCATCTTTTCTAGAACTCTGCAGTTGAAAGCCAAAGCCTTTTGCTCTGGGTGTTATATGGAAACCAACTTGACAATAAACTATTTGTAAAAACAAAACAACAACAACAAAAAACAAAACAAACAAAGGCAAAGCCTTGTTGGGCTCCAGATCCACCTCTCCTGTTAGCCGCTGTGCTCCTCTGGACGCCAAAGGTTGCACACGACGCCCCCTTCTGGTGAGAAACGCACAAACATCTGGCCTTTCACTGGGGACCTCTCCTAACCCTCACCCCTTCTGCACACACACACCATGCCTCTCTGACCCTGCTTATTTTTGTTTCATCCGGGCAGAAGTTGGAATTTCCCACCCAGGCAGAGATTATATTACTCGGACCACATCTAGTAAGTCTGTGGGTGAGAACTGAGAAATTATGCCCCACTTCCATGTAACAAACTTATGTGGTTATAAGCCCTTTTGATAACTAAAGTGATAAAGTGTCTTCTCATATTCTGATAAAGGAAATGAATAAAGCCTACTCAGAAGATTCTCTAAAGGCTCGTCAGTGAACAAAATAATTTCCTCAGACATATTTTTCTCTGTTTGCAGAAATGTATTTTTAGAAGTTCATTAAATAAACCAGAAACTATCTGAAATGACTTGTAAGGTCAACAAAAACCTTCCTTTGATTTTGTTGCCATAAATATTGCCCCAAATAAAAGATACCTAAAGTTTTTTTTGTTTTTATTTACTTTTTTTGGGGGGGGGTTGGAGGGGTAGAGAAACAGGGAGACAGAGAATTCCGAGCAGGCTCACACTGTCAGAATGTAGCCTGACAGAGAAGGACAGATACCATATGTGTGCACGTATAGGAGGATTAGGAGGAACTTAATGGAGGACCAAGGGGGAGAAGAAGGGGGGAAATGGTGGGGGAAAGGGGGAGAGGCAAACCATGAGAGACTCTTGAATGCTGACAAAAACTGAGGACTGGTGGATGTGGGGGGAGGAGGGGTGGGCATGGAGGAGGGCACTTGTGGGGATGAGCACTGGGTGTTATGTGGAAACCAACTTGACAATACACTATCTGGAAAAAAAAAGAAAGAAAGAAAGAAAGAAAGAAAGAAAGAAAGAAAGAAAGAAAGAAAGAAAGAAAGAAAGAAAGAAAGAAAGAAAGAAAGAAAGAAAGAAAGAAAGAAACTGAATGATGAGGAAAAAAATAATAAATCAAATTAAAAAAAAAAAAGAATGTAGCCTGAGGCGGGGCTCAATCTCAAGAACCATGAGATCATGACCTGAGCAGAAATCAAGAGTCAGATGCTTAACCAACTGAGCCACCAGATGCCCCCAAAATATTTAAGTTTTTAATGTTTGTTTATTTTTGAGAGACAAAGAAATGGAGCACAAGCAAGGGAGGGGCAGAGAGACACCGAGACACAGAATCTGAAACAGGCTCCAGGCTCCGAGCTGTCAGCACGGAGCCTGACACGGGGCTCAAATCCAGGAACCGTGAGATCATGACCTGAGCTGAAGTCGGATGCTTAACCGACTGAGCCACCCAAGCGCCCCAAAAGATATTTACATTTTTAATAAATATGCAGTACAATGTGATTGCTCTGCAGCTATGTTGCTCCTCTGTCAACTTGGACCTGTATCTCCTCAGGAGCAGAAAATGCGTTCAAGGTGAAGGCATGAGATCCATCGCTAATGCTGAAGTAAAATAATGATTCCAAAGGAGACGCCTCACCGGGTGCAGGCTAGGGTCCCCATACAGGACAGTCCCCCGTCACAGCCCGGAGTCCAACTCCTGAAGACGCATTGACTTTCATTCATGGGGAAACATTATTTGCAAAGACCCCACTCACGGCTGGTCCCCACCTCCCCAACGGTGCCCAAGGTGAACCAGCAGAGTCCACGGCACAGAACACAACTCTGGAACCTCCTGTGCTTCACGGGAATCTGGACGAGATGCCCGCATGGCACACCCCTAGCCACCAGAGGCCAACAGGGGAGTGTGTCTGTGTCCCAGGCCAGGTCCTGTCCCCGAGGACGGTAGGAAGCCCTTCCACAAATGGGCAGACCCCGTGGCCCAGTGCCCCTGTTCGACTTCGTCGGGTCTATTGTTTGTCTGCCTGTGGATGATGAAGCTTTGCTGCAGAAATTTTCCAAGCTCCAGAGCCAGGACTGAGTTGATGGCTCGTGTTAACAATAGTGAATCATTTCCCAAACCAACCACTTGACCACAAGTTAGAATTACAGAGATTTCTTTCCACGTGAGTCTAAGAGACAAGATAATGTTAATAATGTCAAGTATCTTATGAGAAAATGAAGAGCAGACACAGGGGTCTTGCTGCTCTCCTACCCCGGTCTACACGGGTCTCCCTTGAGGCTGGGTCACAGGAGGGTCAACGGGGAGGAGCCTCGGCTTGAGCACGGGGGGCCGGAGAGCTTAGGTGGCCACGTTGGCTGGGGAACGTGTCTCAGTTTCCATGAGAAGTGTTACGGACACCCAGCAAGTGCCAGCAAGGAATTCTGTGGAAATGAGTCATTGAACAACACTTAACATGATCACTTAGACACCGTCTAATCCACTCCCCTGCTGTCTGCCACTTTCTCATCCTGCCCCTTAATCTGTGATCAACAAGGACTCCTCTAAATCAGGAGAAACTGCTTTTGCACATGTTTGAATAGAAACATCTCCTCCTATGTATCTCACCTATGTTGTGATGGAAGGGAAATATTGTAATATCGTAAAACATCTTCAATCTTTGATTCTGTAACGAACATGATAAGGGACCTTCATGGGCTGACTCGTCATCAGGGATCAGCTTTAGGGTTTCTTTACCAAACTTTTTTTTCCCCAATGTTTGTTTATTTTTGAGAGACAGAGGCAGAGCTTGAGTGGAGGAAGGGCAGAGAGAGAGGGAGACACAGAATCTGAATCAAGCTCCAGGCTCCAAGCTGTCAGCACAGAGCCCAACGCAGGGCTCGAACCCATGAACCGTGAGATCATGACCTGAGCCGAAGTCAGATGCTTAACCAGCTGAGCCATTTCTAAGCAAGGGTCCTCATATTTGTGGAGGAAACACTTGTGAAGAAGTGGCCGTGACCTAGTCCGTGTGATTTTAGGAGACACTTCTGAGTGGGCTAAACCAATTCTCTGGATCAAAAAGGGGGAATTCACCTTCATGATCAGAACCATTTGAAACTAGCCTCATTCATTTATAGGGATTAATAAGGATGACATAGTTTAAAAAAAATGTTAACCCTCCTTCCAATTCTTGTCACCCACAGAGGAAATATTCAACATTTTTCTTAGAGTGATCCTGTGGAAACATTGTGTTTGTATCAGAGTGAAAGTAACACTCTAAAGATACAATTACCTCCTTTGTTTATGGGAGCCTCTCTGACGTGAGAGAAAAATCCCGCTAATGCCAGAACCCAATCCAATTCTGAATGGATTAGAGAGGAGGAGGTGGGTGAGGTGGGTGGGGTGGGTGAGGTGGGTGGGGCCCGGTGCTAATAAAACCTCCTCTTGGGAGATCACGCTTCAGAACCGCTGTTGGAACAAGACCCGGGGGCAGAGCAGAAGAGGTGAGTCCAATCTTATCTCTCGAAGGTCTACACAGACCTGTAACTACAGAGGACAGACCAGCGGTTGCCAGAGGAGTTGGGGTGTGGGGAGGCGGCCTGGGTGAAGGAGGGAGGCAGGTCGAAGCTTCCAGTTAAGGAGTGGTTCACGCTGGGGGTCGGGGGCAGACACAGGGAACGTGGTGAGTGATATTCTGCCAGTGTCATTCAGGGACCAGCGTAACTGCAGACCCTTCCAATCACTAGGTTGTATGCCGGAAACTCACATAACTTTGTGTACCAGCTATAGCCAAAGGTTTTTAAATTTTGGGGGTGCCTGGGTGGCTCAGTTGTTTAAGCATCCAACGTGGGCTCAGGTCATGATCTCACAGTTTGTGGGTTCGAGCCCCGCGTCAGGCTCTGTGCTGTCAGCGTGGAGCCCACTTAGGATTCTCTCGATTCTCTCTCTGCCTCTGTCTCTGCCCCACCCCTGCTCACGCTGTCCCAAAATAAATTTTTAAAAAACTTTAAAAATGTAAATTTCTACAAGAGTACATAGGAGAAAGCACGGTCTCAGAAGGGAGTGATTAGTACATTCAGCAACTGTCATCCCAAGCCAACCAGATTCAGGCAGAGCGTGTGCTCCTGGGGTCATATGGGCCCCTCCGAAGGGACCAGCATGCACGGCCACAGATTGAGTACAGTCTCCCTGTGTTGGGCCAAAACGGAGCTTGGCCGAGGCGGACACGGTGAGGGAAGCCCCGGCCACTGACGTCCCACCTCTCACGCTTCTGCCCTGTGCAGGTCGGGGAGCTGGGGGGTGGGGAGGGCGGGGGTCCTGCCCCGGGAGCTGACCTACCTGTGGAATTACAAACCCCTTCTCCGGCAGCCTCATAAACACTGGAGCAAATCTAATCAATCTTGGCGGCATGTGAGCCTTCCAGCCTGAACTGGTTTCGGGACCTTCCCCATGGGAAGGCGTAAACTCTGTTTCTCGTCATGTCTTCCCCACTGCGTGTGAGCGTGTCTCACGCCCGGCATCTTCCGTGTGGACAGGACAAGCCCCACCTCGGTGCCCCCAGCCAGGGGCACCACCAGGTGGGACCCTCGCGCCACCCACTTAGAGCCTGAGGATGAATCGTGCCCTCCAGCCCCTCTAGCATCTTAAATGTCAGAACCCGAGGGCCGTGAGTATGTGGGACCTTCACTACCCACTGGCAGTGACTGCAAATCACCGCGAGTGCAAAGGGGAGGGTGGCCCAGGGCCTCGCGTCCATTCTACCTCTGGAAATTCCAACGTGCACATCTTTCCCCAGACAGTGGCCATGGCCGAACACTTTAAAGAAGTCGGTAGGTGTCTGATGTGCCTGAGTCACCTTGAAACGCCCGTGTACCTGAAATGTGGCTACGTCTGCTGCCTGCGGTGCCTGGATTCGCTGCGGAGGGAGCCCGACGGTGAGGGCTTACTGTGTCCCTCCTGCTCCATGATCTCTCGGAAGAAGGACATCAAGCCCAGTACCCAGCTTGGGAGGCTGATTGCAAAGGTCAAGGAGTTAGAGCCCCAGCTGGAAGCTGTTCTACGGATGAACCCAAAGATCCTCAGGTTCCAAGGTACAGCCTATCCCGACCCGTAAATGCCCTGGAAAACGCAGCCTGGCTCTGACTCTCCATTTCTTAAGGGCATGAGCTGAAGCATAGCTTTCCAAGCCATGTTCCTTCCTAGAACAGATTCGAGCCACCTAGGAGAAACAATTTAAGCTTCGGTCCCTGCCCTGCACCCGAGAGAAATAATGCCTGACTCTCTCGCAAGCCCGAGTTAGAGTGGATTTTCACAGCTCAGCTTGCAGGCCTGATGTGCTTGAGCCAGGGTGCCAGGCGGGACCGCCCATCCCTGGAGCCAAGCCCTTGCTCCTTCGGGCTCTGTCCCGACTCCCCCATGCTGGGTCCCGAGGGGTGGTGGGTGACTTGGGTGTGAGTGAGGGGTGAGGAGGGTGCCAGGGGGAGCACACCAGGCCACAGTGTCATGTGAAGGACATGGATTGCTTTGCCCCCAGAGTTCACTTCCAGCTCCGTGCAGCTTGAAGCTGGGATGGCGAGCCCTGTCCCAGAAGCGTGACCAGTCTCGACACATTCCCTGTGATGGTCACAAAGTCTGAGTATCTTCCAAACACCCCTGTGTTGGGACCCCAAGTCTAGCAGTCAGTGTTCGATCCAGAGGACTTATCTCCAAGGCTGCATGGGCTCCACCCGCGGTCACCTTGGTACAGCCCTCTGACAGTATGGCCAGGAGACCGGGGTGGTTCACACAGTGCTTTTCCTCCCCTCCCCCTGCCCTCTGGCATTGCCAGCGCCCAGCACATCCCCACCCGTGTCCCCAGCGGGTCCCTTCCTCCACCTGGACTGTCCACAGTTCACCCGTCTCCTTCGGGACCCCCAGCCTTACTCCTTTGTGTGATTACAGCTCCAGGAAGCAAAGGCCTGGCATGCACTTGTCTGCTCACCATCAGCAGACAAGGAAGGTACTAGCCAAGATGAACCACATGAAAAATCTCCATATTTAATGTTATTCTGCACTAAGTACAATAGTTTCCATCCTTCACATATTCACTTGATGCCTCCAGGTCGACAACTTGCGCTACTCTGTGTAATCAGCTGTTCTTCACTGAAGAACGGCTTCCGCAACCCGCCAAATCACTTTGTGTGAAGAGAACACGCGCTAGGAGTCAGGGGGACGAGTTCTGAGTGTAATCACCCACCCCGTCTAGAAAGTCGACCTCCCCGGGGGGATTCTGAGCAGGACGGAGCAGAGGGTGAAGGGGAGATTGCGGACGAGACAGCTGGGCCTGTGCATCGGACACGCCAAGTGCTGCTGGGCGTGCATACTTGCTGACTGGCCTGTTTCTCTTCCACAGCGGACGTGACCTTGGACGTCAACACGGCCAATGACTACCTCGTCATTTCTGAGGACCTGAGGAGTGTCTACTGTGGGTGTTTCAGACAGAACCAGAGGTGCAGGCCCGAGAGATTCAACTACGCCCTCTGTGTCCTGGGCTCCCCTGGCTTCTCCTCTGGCCGTCACTACTGGGAAGTGGACGTGGGGATAAGCAAGGAATGGGACGTGGGTGTTTGCAGGGACTCTGCTAATCGGCAAGGGCCCATTCTACTGTCCTCAGACTTTGGCTTCTGGACGGTGGGTCTGAGGAAGGATTTCTTCCAAGCTGGCACCATGCCTGTGTCTGTTCTCTCAGTGAGCCCCCGGCTACGCCGAGTCGGGGTTTTCCTGGATATGAATTTTGGCACCGTCTCCTTTTATCACGTTAGTGATGGATCCCATATCTTCACGTTCACAAAAATTCCTGCTGCGGAGACACTGCGTCCCTTTTTTGCTCCTGCGGATCCCAACATGGATGGTCAAGGAGGTGCCCTGAGAATCTGTCCCGTGGTGAAGACGGGCACTGCCAGCTGTCCTGGGGATTCTGGTCAAGACATATGAATCTGATCGAGAACATTTCTAGAGAATCCCCGTGTGCTTGTAGCCAGAGCCGCGAACTTTCCAGCTGGTTACATGTATGGTAGAGACGGTGACAGAAACACAGCCGCTGGTGAATCGTGAACACAATATTTAAGTGTCATCATAGTAGTTTCCTTTGGGACTTGTTCCTCTTTCTGTTCCAATGAATGGGTTCTGGATTTTCACACCAATTTCCGAATGTTTTTGCTTTCTGCAATATTAGTGTGCAAACTTAGTGTGTCATGGAGGTTATAAATGAAATAAAAACTTGGATGTGACCCAGTGGATTAATGGACTTTCTAGGTGATATGTAAGCCAAGACTTAGGTAAATGGTGTGTGTGTGTGTTTCCGGTTTTACCCAACAGTTGAAAGGCACACGTTTCTTTCAAGTGCACGCCAGTCAGGGAACAGGAAGGAGGCAGTCAGGACGTCTGGGAGGTGGCTTCCGCTGAAGCAGGATGGCAGCCTGGCATCGCGGAGACTCAGATGCGCTGGGTACCGCTGGAGTGCCAGCTTAAAGCACCCCTCGCTCTGTGTTGGGCTGCAGGCCAAGGGTTAGAGGGACTGTACCCGTTATGGTTGCCTAGTTAGGTCTCGGCTTGGAGTGATGGTGAGTGAACCGGCGAGAACACTGCCAGGTACCGTAGAGCTTCCACAGCGGCCCACTGCCCCTGGAGAGCATGGGGCGGGGCTAACGGTGGCCCCCATGTAATGCAGGCCGGGACATCCCCTGGCCACAGAGCGGGCCCTCCGTGTGCACTTCTCAGGAGGGGCCCCCAGGGCTCCAGGGACAGATGGTGATGCCAGGCCGGCGTCAAGGGATTGGCAAGCAGGTTAGGGCACCGTTGTCTAGAGTCGTGTGTGGGTGGGTGTGTCCTTGAAAATGTCCATAAAACGCGGCTTTTAAGGGGCAAATGTTAAATAGAACTCTCTGAAATTACAAATAGGCGAACTAGGGGCGCCCGGGTGGCTTAGTCAGTTAAGCATCCGACTTTCGCTTAGGTCATGATCTCGCGGTTCGTGGGTTCGAGCCCGCGTCGGGCTCTGTGCTGACTGCCAGCTCGGAGCCTGGAGCCTGTTTCAGTCTGTGACTCCCTCTCTCTCTGACCCTCCCCTGCTCACGCTGTCTCTCTCTCCTAGAAATAAATAAATAAATAAAAAACATTAAAAAAAAAATAGGCGAACTAAAATACATGAGTGATGAAAACGAATTCGCCCTAAAAGCAGAATTGAAAATAGAGTGCTCAGTAGGAAGCCACAGAGGGCAGAGACTGCGCCCGCAGGAGTATGTCTGTGTCGCAGGGACGGGCTGGAAGGCTGGTGGTCACTCCGACACAAGCGCGTGCAGGGAGGTGACCTTTAGGCTCGCGGGGCCACGAGGTATCCGCCGCATATAGTAGCTGCCTGTGTAAGTGGAAGCTGCCATAGACAATGTGAAAACAACAGACACCGTGTTCCAATAAAGCTTTATTTACAAAAGTAAGCAGGCGGCCTGGGCGTGGCCTGCCCACCCGAGGTGGGGGTCACGCGCTGACGTGCGGGCGCGGGCCGCAGCTCGGGGCGGGGCGTGTGCACACTGAGAGCGCAGGAGGGGGGCCGAGCGGGCCGCGACTGTGCACCGAGGGCAGAGGGGTTCCGAAGGGGAGGGGAGGCAGAGGCTGGCCGAGACACACGGGTGAGAGGAGGGGACACCGAAGGCGAGGGTGCCCGAGAGGCTAGAGCAGTGGCCGCGCGAGCCAATGCCCTGCGACTCGGGGTGCGCCTGAGTGGGCGGGGCGGTCACAGACCCGCACGCTCCCGCGGCAAGCCCTGGGCCGGCCTGTCGCCTCCGGCCCTGGTACAGGTGGCCCAACGCCCCTGCAGCACACCCACTGGCGCCCCCACAAGCGCCCACAACGTCGGGGCAGGAGTCCGAGCCGCAGCCAGTCACTGAGGCAGGAAGGGCCCGGCGCACAGGCCTAATCGGGGGCTCGGAGGCACTGAGGCAGGGACACCACCGGAGCTTTGGAGCCGAGGTGCATTCGTGCCGGAGGAACGAGAAGGGACGCGCTAAGGGGCGCGGCTGCTGTCCGGGGGAGACCATCAGAGCTTCCTGACAGTAACCCAGGCTGCGTTTCCGGCCCCCCTCCCGGCCACCCCAGCCCTGCCCCGGCTGTTCAACGAGGGCCCAGCCTGCGGGGCTCCAGGAAGACCAACACCGGGGTTCGCACGCCCGCCCCATGCTTCCGGCACCCCCAGACCCTCCCTTCTCTGGGTTGGGAGGCCTCCGCTGTCCCATGCATTCACCCCCACAGCCCTGCCGTCACCTCTGACCCGCAGGAGGGAGTCCGCCCGGCCCCACCCCGCCCCTGGACAGCAAGGACCGAAGTCCGATGGCCCTGCGCCCGAGCTCGCTGCCACTCCGCCACCCGTCTCTGGCCCGTCCCGGTGGCTGCCCCTGGGGCTCACAAGCCATCCCTCAAGCTCCTGAGGCCGGCCGCCTCGGGGAGACACGGACGGCCCTCATCACCATGGGAGACGGACCCACAGAGGACACTGCGGGGGCGGGCGGCAGAGCAGGAGCTCAGAGCTGGAGTGGCCGGGCCGCACCGGCCGGACGCGCGTGCGCACTGCCCACAGCACGGCAGCCGCGTCTCAGGAACCCGCATCCCCGCACAGCTCGCTCCCCCTCCGCACGAGCCCAGCCCCCACGTGGTGTCCACGGCCACCAGCACGGGTGAAGCGCCCACACCCAGCAGCTCATCCGCTCTCCGGCCGAGGCGGCTGCCTCCCGCCAGGGCTCGGGCGCCCCCCACGCCCCAACACGGGCACCCGCCGGAACTGAAGGGCCCAGAACCGGAGACTTCCGAGAGGCACGGGCTCTCCGCTGTCCCAAGAGGCAACTGAGCGCCCCAGCCCCAGGTCCCCGGGGGGATGGGGGTCGTGTGAACCACGGATGGGAAGCTGGGGGAGCGACACCCATGAGAATTGCCATTTATTCCCGAAGTTGCCAAAATTATCACCAAGGGATTCACCAAGGGGTGCGCATGGGGAGGAGGAGGCTCAAACACTGATTGAGGGGCCAGTCAGGAGGGGGGGGGATGGGTGGGGAACTCCCAGCTGTCCCTCCCCTTTCTAATGCCACAGGAAAGGGGTCCTCCTCCGGCCAGCGCCCCTCCCCATCCCCCATGTCATGTCCAGTTTCTCTCCGGGGAAGGGGGGTGGGGGACACGGAAGAGGGTGTAGTGTGAGTGGGCCCCAGGAGGGGAGGGTGCTGGGGTGGGGGCAGGGTCCCCCGCTTCACATGCACTCACAACACTGGTCTCCCAGGGAGCAGAAATGGGGGAAGCCGGGCCAGGCCAAATCCCCCTCCCTCCTGGATTATAGGAGGAAGGGGTTAGTGTTGGGGGCTGGGGGGCCTGGGGGCATCATGGGGGGCAGGCCAGGGCCCCCACCCAGGGGAGAGATGTATGTTGGTGGTGCTCCGGGGACCGGGGGCCCAGGGCTGAGCCGGAGCTGGTTCAGGGTGAGCGTCGCAGGGGGTGCAGGCTGGAAGGGGTTGGTGATGGAGGGACCGGTGCTTGGGGTTCCTACAGAAGGAAGAGAAGAGGAGACAGCAAAGTCAGGGGCCTGCCTGGGTAGGAGGTCGGCGGGGGTGGGGGCGAAGTGCGTCTGGGAGGCTGACACTCACCGCTTGGCAAGAAGGGGTTGGAGGCCTTGGCTCCGGGCGGCGTGGGGCCTGGCCGGCTCACCAGCGAGTCCAGGTCCACAAGGGCTGCGTTAGGCCCCAGGAATGACTCTGGAGTCTTCCGTGTGGGTGGCGGGGGGGTGGGGGCAACCGCGGGCGGGGGGCTCCCCACAGCCTCGGCCAGAGAGCCTCCGACCCCACTCATGTCGAAGGCCCCGGGGCTGCGGGCGGGGACCTCTCCAGCGAGCAGCTCCAGCTCCCCTGCAAGGAGCCAGAGAGGACTCAGGGAGGGGGTGGGAGGCCGCGGTGGGGGGCACAGCCCTGGCCGCGGAGCCAGGAGGGCCCAACTCAAAGGCAGCCCCAGCTGACAGTCTCCAGGGCAGACAACTACCAAGGGATGCTCATGCGATCCCACAAAACCCCACGGGTTCCAGAGTCCCGACAGAAACGTCACAGCACGGAACAGTGGCAGATGCGGTGACAGCAGCAGATGGGAGAGTGTGAGCTTCTATCTGGTTGTTTCTAAGATCCAAGACTCTTCCCTGCTGCTGGGAAATGCACGAGTCGTCAGGGAGAGAGGGAAACAGGGCCAGGAGGCAGCAAAACGCAGACTGGACGACCACCTGAGGGGGTCCAAGGGGAGGGAGGGACCCCTGGTGCCCTGCCTGCCCTTCTGGGCTTTAGCCCAGTGAGTCCCAAGAATTCCTGCTTCCACAGTCCACTTCGCGTCACTGGTGCAGGAAGGCGCACCGCTGCCTCCTGGGGACAGGCTCGAGGCCCCCCCGACACCTCACACAGGGGACACTCTCCAGACACAAGCCAGTCCAGACCGTGCCAGGAAGGGAGGGACATGTAAGCCGGGACCCCCAAACCAAGGTGCCCTGAACCAGGACGCCAGGTGGGGAGGGTGCTGGGCACGGAGGCCCCAGGGAGGAGGTCGGGGGTGGGGGGGCCGACTGCAGTGAGCACACCGCTGGTAATGCAGGGCAGAGCCAGCCAGGCCCGGAAACACCCAGAGGAACATTCCAGGGACAGAGAAGTCAGAGCTCAGAATCTGGGAAAGCTCCAAAAAAGTTCTTTGTGCTACTTTTGAAACTTCTCTCAGAGCACGAAATTACTCAAAGCCAAGGTACAACTTCCGTTCTGAAGACACACAAGCAGCTACAACTGTAATAAGGAGTTTGGGTGGCGGGCGCCACCCAGTCCGTTCGGAGGCTCACCCGTGCTGCTCCCAGAGGCTGGCAGGGCCGTGCGCAGGCGGTCGAAGTCCGAGAACTCGTCTGGTTCCGCATCAAACCCGACAGCTGTGGGCGCCCAGGATGCCCGCTCAGCTACCCGAGGGGACCCATCTCCCGCTCCCCAGCCTCAGGAGGCCAGTCGCTCCCCGAGCTCCCCTGCACGCCCACCACACGCTCCAGCCCCGTCCACCTGACCCTAGCACCCACCCAGTACCTGTGGTGCCATTGGTGCTGGGCTTGGCAGGCGACCCTCCCCAGGGGTCCGAGAAGGCTGGGACTGGAGCCCAGGGATCAGAGGCCGGGGGTCCGCCTACCGGAGCCCCCCCTGAGTGAGGAGGGAGGCATGTACAAGGATTTATCTCCCGAGAATGGGCGCCCGCCCCTCCAGCCTCGCCCTGCCCTGCAACGCCCTGGGGCGCAGCTAGGCACCCAAGAACCTTCAGGTGCAACGCCAGCTTTCCCACCACGCCCACCATCGAGCCACGGCTACGCACGCCGCAGGGCCTCTGCCCGCGACTCCCTTCCTGCCAGAGTCCTCCTTGGCGCCAGGCCTCTGGGAACCCCCCAGGAGTCTCCCCAGCTGGGTAAGGTGCTGTGGCTCACCCAGACCTGCCCAACCCCCCGCAGCTACCAAGTCCCCACAGGGCGTCCAGCCCCTTCCCAGCCCGCCTGCTCCCAGCCTCCCAGTCACCCCGTCCAGCTCCAGCCCAGCTACCTCTCCCCCGACCCCCCGCACCCTTCCCAGTCCCGCAGGCTCCCTCACCCCCACTCCTCTGGGCTGTTTCATCGGACCCCCACAGCTTCCCGTCACCCACTGTACGGTATCTGTCCCAATCCCAGGGCACACCCGGGACTGCACACTGGATGTGGGGGCCGGAGCAGGCGGGCGGCCAGCACTCACCATCAGAGCTCCCCCACGGGTCAGGCGTGGGTCCCTCTCCAGCTGCAGGGGCCTGGGTCCCACCCCAAGGGTCAACCGGGGCCCCTGCAGGGGCAGCAGGCCTCCAAGGGTCCCCAGAGGCTGGTGTAGGGGCCGGACCGCCCCAGGGATCAGCAGCTGGAGGGACGGGGGCCCCTCCCCAAGGGTCCGAGGTGGGAGCGCTCATGGGTGCCGGGCCTCCCCAGGGATCCGAGGCTGGCGGTGGAGCTGGGGCCGTGAAGACGTCAGCAAGATCCATGAGGGAGGACTGCTGGGGACGAGGGAGAGAGAGCACGTGAGGCCCAAGCAGGCGGGGCCGGGGCCCAGGGGAGGGCCTGGGGGTGGAGGCGGAACGGCTGCAGAACAAGAGAGAAGCAAGGGCCGGGTGCTGCAACCGTGAGACAGAGAAGGCAGCCTCCCCACCTCCCCTCCCCACCGCACCCCTGCTGTCCACCAGCCCCTGCCATGCAGCCCTTCCCAGTTCCAGCCAGAACAAGGAAAGGGACCGGAGCCCAGAGGCGCCCCTCCCAGCCCTACAGACAGGAGGCCTGCCTGGGGTCGCCCAGTGAGTCTTGGGGTGAGTCCAGGTCACCCTGAACAATCCTGGCCTGAGGCCCAGCGCTCGTCCCACGTCAGTGCAGGCTCCAGGCTTCCAGGGCTATGTGTGAGCGCCTGTGGGCCCGCGCACACACACACACACTCTCACACGACCCTGTGTCCCACGGGCACACTGCCTCTCTGGACAGGGGGGCCCCGCCTCCCACAGGCCCAGGCCCCGAGTGGTCGGGCGTCAGGGAGACCCCCTGGCGGAGGCTGGCCTGAGCAAGCCTCTCTGTCCAGAGCCCTGTTGTGGCTGCCGGGCCAGCCCCAGCTGCCTGCCCTCCACGCCCACCGGGAAGGCAGCTGGCTTGCCATTCCGCCGTCGGGAGGCCGGCCCCACTGTGAAGACGTTCAGGGCACCCACAGCAACCCGTGAGGCCAGCTTGGGTGCCCCAGGCCCGTGAGCAACCTTGGCCCTGATGTGCAAACTGAACCGCCACCATACACCACGTCTGCACTGGGGACTGGGGCCGCCAGGGACCAGACTTGCTTTGCTCGGTGGCCCGGGCCTGGGCCGACACTCAGGAGGGGCCTGGGACCGCGCGTGCCGCCCTCTGCTGCCCGGCGGGGCTGGTGTCCTCACGGCATCGGCTCCGGCCCTGCTCCGCTAGGAGTGCCGAGCAGCGCTCACAGCACCTGCGCGGCGGGGACGCACGAGTGCCCGCCGCCCCCCACGTGTCCCTGAGAAAGCAGTTCCCTGCGCCTCAGCCGCAGATGGCCTAGGGCCCTGCCCGAGGCCCCGGGGCCCCGGAGGGCAGGACGCCCCCCCGCGCCCGTGCTCACCTCCTCCTGGCCACCAGTCTCCCTCCTGCTCTCCTCTATGGCCATCTGCAGCCTCAGGTCGTCCCCACGGCGGATCCGCTCTTCCTGTTTGGGTCGCAGAGGCAGGCGGCAAGGGAGGGTCAGAACACGAGCGACAGGGCTACCCCCCGCCAGCCCCCCCACGAAGGCGACTGAAAATTAAAATGGGATGTGGATGATGTGTGGGAAGGGAGGCTGGGGAGGGCTGTGCGGCCAGCGGGGGACAGAGGGCTGGTGTGCGGGAGGCGCGGGGCCGGGCGCCTCACTCCGCCGGGTCTGCTGCGCTGGGTGGAGGTGACCAAGGCCTGGGCTGTGTGCCCGCTGTGCCGGGGGCAGGGCGCTGTGGGGTGGGCGAGGGGGCCTGAGGAGGGTCTGAGGGGAGCCCTAGAGGGAGGGGGCTGCTCTTGACCTTGTCGTGCTCCTCACGGCTCAAACTAAGGGCCAGCTGGAGCTGGACGTCGTCCTCGGGGCCGCAGGACGGGGGCTGGGGGAGAGAGAGTGTGAGGGGTCCGGGGCGGGACACGGGGTGGGGGGTGGGAGAGAGAGAGAGAGAGAGAGAGAGAG